>JAODAL010008646.1:0-116207 GCA_025379985.1 Phyllomedusa bahiana | reverse complement strand
AACCTGATTTTTGTTTGACCCCAAATTCTGACCCACCATCCGAATGTCCAGCAGAAAATGGGAAAAAACCATCAACCAGGGCAACGTTTTTCCAATCCCCTACTGCCCCCAATTTCGATGAGCTTAGGAAAATTTGGACCCCAAATTTTTTCCGTCTTAGCTGTTTTTTTAGGCACCCGTGGGCCCCCTTCTGCTGCGTAGCCCACTGCCCAAAGTTCGCCGTACTGTGCGTTCAGAGGACTTCTGCCTATTTTGGTTGAAAAACGGGTGGCTATTTAGTCACTGTTGCCTTTCTATCACTCGAACCAGTCGCCCATTCTCCTTTGACCTCTGGCATAAAACAAGGCTTTTCCCCCCCCCCGGGGACTCCCGCTCACGGGATGTTTTTTTTCTTTTTCGGACCATTCCCCTGAAAAAACCCTAGAGAGGTTGTCGTGAAAAACCCAGGAGATCAGTAGTTTCTGAAAAACTCGTGCCAGAAGGGCGTTGACAACCACCCCCACTTTTCAAAAGGCACTCAAAATCACCTTTTTTCTTCCCCAACGATCCGGGTTTTTTGAACTCAGGAGATGCTTGACCATGTCTACATGCCAAAAAACACTGATTTTTGCCGCCGGGGCCCCCCCCCCTAAAAAAGGGGCCGGGAAAAAAAAAAAAAAAAAAAAAAAAAAAAAAAAAAAAGGGGGGGGCCCAGGGGGGGGTTTTTTGGGGGGGGGGAACGATAATGGCACTCTGACACTAGGGCTTCTCTTTTTGGTTTTTTAGCCAACTTAATTTAAAGGGCCCCAGTGTACAAAACAAAACACATAAAAAAAAAAATCCTTGGGGCCCTCCCCGGCCCCCTAACTTACTTACAGAGTCCCTCTCGTCCCAGGGCTGGCCCCACGCACAGCCCCATTAAAAAAACATTTCCACACTGTGTTCAGGCTTCCCGTAGCCCCTGGGCCAGAGCTCTCTCCTCGCTCGCTGCTTTACACCTTTTAGGTTTTCAGCCACACCCCCCCCATCACTTTGGGGATTAGGCTTTTTTAGGCCCCCAGAGATTCCAATATCGGGCGGATCCCAGGCACCTGGAAAAACGGGGACATCACCCACCCGACACTATAGCTGTCCCGGAAAAGCCACCCCATTCCTAGCTGCCTTGCAGCTATTCTAGCCACTACCATAAGTGTCAGTAATATAACACATGGACATCTGCAATTCACCTTTATTGTGCAATATTCTTAAATTTTTGCAGTAATCTACCATATTATATGTAAATGGAGCTACTTTTGGCATAATACTATACTCACTGTAAATAAACTCACTATACTTTTGCATAGCAATTGGTGTGCCGGTGTATATCTCTTTATGCTGATACAGGGAATTTATTCCTTTACACCTGAGCACCCGTCCATCAATATTATTCTTATGGTGTGCATGACTTATATACATTATTTTCACTGATTGTTCTGTCATAGCATCCAATATTTACGCCCCCCTTCTTTCTAAATGACGTCCGAAACTATTGCCTATTCTCCCACAGAAGCGGAACGTATTATTGCCAGCTCCACTTCCTCTCGCCAATTTCTCCATATTCCTCCTTCGGAGATTAAGGCTAGGGATTACAAGAAGGAACTTCGTAAACACACAGCCCACCAATTACATTCCGCAACTCTTACGGAGTATTATAGGGTCCAGAGGATCCCACGTGGCCTTCGTAGCCACCTCAAACCCACGATTTTCAATGACAATCCTGATTACTGCTTAAAATTTAAGAATATACTGAACAAATGTTCTTTTGATCTGATACTCCTCACCATCGAGACACTGCAAACCAAATTGGCAGACTCCTCGACACGCATTGCTTCGATTGAACAACAATTGAGTACCTCCACGCCACTTGAAGAGTGGACCACAATCAAAGAACGTATCGATAAAAACATCTGATTTCCGTACCGCAAACGAAACAAAGAAACGAGAAAAATTTCTACGTGACACAGAGGACTACTTAAACGATCAAGTCTATAGATGGCACGATTCATCATCCACGCTACTTCAGAAATCGCCCGTATCGTACCACCCAATCCTCCAGTTCCGACAGCGAATGTTCCACATCTTCTCAACGTCCTTTTTTAGGCCAACGACGCCCACACCAACACGACAACAGACGACAGTTCACAAACGTCCCACGCGGAGGGGGAGGTGGAGACCTGACACTAGCACGTATTCAGACACGCTCCCAGGTGAGTCTAACCTAGTGTTCAACATTTCATCACGAAACCTTAGTCCCATTGAGATGTCTATACTCAGTAAAGGTCTCTCCTTCTGTCCCACCACCATTCGATACTTTTTCACTAGAAGAGGACTTGCAACGGTTTTATAGAAACATTAGATTGAAAGCCCTTTTTGCTGAGTCTCCACCCACTATCCCTCTCCCTAACGACACCCCATCACCTTCCCCGACGTTTTCCATCTCTACTTATCAACTTCGCTCCAAATCGACTTACAACCCTCCTAAGAAACATCATCCAATTGAGAGATTCATTTCACTTGTTCAACGTGATTTGTCTAAACTTGTGCCTTATAGAACATTCAGCATTAAACGACTTTCGTCATGCTAAAGATATCATAATTAAACCCGCGGATAAAGGCGGTGCACTCGTGGTTATGGACAAAACCCTTTATCTAAACGAGGTCAAACGCCAACTTGCAGATACAGACACTTACATCCCTCTCGATCATGACCCTACCCCCATCGATCGTCAACTTATCGCTGAGAAACTACAACTGCACCTCTCATTAAACAATATCGACTCTAAAACCGTTACATTTCTTACCAATTATCATCCTCTTACTCCAGTATTTTACATTCTCCCTAAAATCCATAAAAATCTTTCCAATCCCCCAGGTAGACCGATCGTAGCCTCAACCGACTCCATTCTTTCTCCTTTATCCATCTTTTTAGAAAAAATCCTGACTCCATTGGTAAAGACTACCCCTTCCTTCCTTCTTGACACTAATCATTTTCTTTCCAAGATACATTCCATTTCCCCGGTTGCCCCAGGTTGTCAACTAGTCACATGGGACGTCACAAGTCTTTACACTTCAATCGAACATTCACACGGAATTGATGCCGTTGAACAATTCTTGGACCAAAATGATTTTGACCCTCAAGCCAAATTGTTCTGCCTAGATCTCCTCAAGCTGATCCTTCATAATAACTGCTTTTTATTTGGCGATCAGTTTTTTCTACAATGCAAAGGCACTGCCATGGGGAGCAATGTAGCTCCCCCGTACGTTAACATATACATGACCATCTTTGAACAGAACTACCTTCATTCCCATGCGTTATTCCAACAGCACATTATCACTTGGCTTCGTTACATTGACGACATTTTTTGTATCTGGAACGGCCCCATCTCACTACTCTTACTAATCCACAACTACATCAACTCGGTCTCTCCTACCCTGCAATTTACCATTCACCATAGCTCCACCTATTGATTTCTTAGACACTACTATTACTATTGATTCTTCTGGATCCCTCTCTTCCGATCCATACACCAAACCCACAGATCGTAATAGCCTTCTTCATTATACCAGTAATCACCCACCCAACACAAAAAAATCTCTTCCACGCTCTCAATTTACTAGAATTAAGCGTATTGTACAAGACCCCGCAACATGCCAAACTCGCCTCAATGCTATGGCCCAACGTTTTTCTGAGAGAGGATACCCCCCTTCCTTATTACATCATGATGATCTTACCATTGATCCACAATGCTCTACCGTACTTCCCAAACCTCCCAGAATTCCAATAGTTCAGAAATATCATCCTTTTAGTCCCAAGGTTGTCAACATCATTCGCAAGCACTGGCCCATCCTCTCATGTTCCTATCCAACAGTTCCAGAATTTAAAAACCTTCCCCTACAGTGTTTTAAGCGTGACAAAAATATCCGTGACTATTTGGTTAAAGCCGATTATGGATCCACTAAACAAACCACACGACAGACTTTCCTTCATACACAACGAAAAGGTACATTCCCTTGTTTGTCTTGTGCTCAATGTTCCTCCGTTACTATAACGGGAATTTTTTACTCACCCCCTTTCGGGTAAAAAATTTCCTATTCATGGTTTCTTTACCTGCCAATCAAATTTTGTCATCTGTCCATGTGGATTAGGATACGTCGGTCAAACTTCACAACCCATCAAGAACCGCATTTCTAAGCATAAATCCACCATTCGCTGCCAAGAACTGTTATTACCAATTCCGGCCCATTTTAATAAAGGTAACCACACCCCGGCCCACCTTCGGTTTCAAGTTATTGAACACGTCCCTGCTCCTAGAAGAGGCGGCAACCGCCTTGCTCAACGATTGCACAGAGAACGTTATTGGATACATACCTTGTCCACTCTCGAACCACAGGGACTCAATCGTGAATACGATACGGTTTATTGATCTTGTGATTTAGCTAACTTTGTATATATTTATTTTATTTTTGTACACTTGTTCATGTCATCATAAGTGATATGTTGCTTTTTTCCGCAGACTAGATAGTCTTCTTCTTATCCTTAATCTGGACTCTACTCAGGTTGAGTATGTTCTGACCCTTCTACCCTCTTCCCCTCCTAGTTGTCTATCCTTCCCTTCTTTTTTTCGTCTATGTATTACCCCATTTTCCTCCCACTCCTTGACTCACCTATCTTTCTATCTTCCTCATTATTTCCTTGCGTTTTTTCTCCCTCTTATTTTCCTTTCTCTTTCCCCTTCTTTTCTCTCATTTGCTTATTACACACCTTATCTGATCAGTCTCATTTCCCCCCCCCCCTTTTTTTTTTTTTTTTTTTACTACATTTATCACACCATTATTTAGATCCTCCCACTTATGGTCTTCCTTCTTTTACACCCCTCTTTTTTCCTCCCTTATACCATTATTCTTATACATATTCTTTAATTCCCCTTGTGCTTTTTCATTTTCCCGCTGTTCCTTCTCGTATCTTCCCGTGCTGAGCCCGATGTCATGTGCGCATGCGCGGATTTCTCGCGCATGCTCAGTCCCTCCTTCTCTGCCCTTTCCCTTCCTACACCTTTTCTTTCCTTTGCGCATGCGCGGACTTCCGGTTCCTGCGCGGCCGCCTTTATCTCGCGTCCTGGCGAGTCCTCAGTCCGCGCAGCCTTGCCTACCTCCTGGACGTCTTCCCGACTCCTTTATACTACTCCAGGTATACCCCTTTAGTTTTCTTTACTTCTTCACTCTTAATCATATGTCTTTCAGTTCTTATCTTTATCCCATTCTTTTTCCCCACAGCCTCATTACCCAGCGGTTACCATCAACATCTATTGTTGCCCAGGTATTATCCTCCTGCTTTTCTCTCCCTCATTTTTCCACTATTATCCTTTTTTCATTCACACAGTATTCCTTCTTACTCCTCCAGATCCAGCTCCATACTCTGCTGCCTTACATATACCCCCTCCCTTTCCTCTTTTCCTTCTTGTATTTTACTATTACAGTATTATGCGCTTACTTTGATATGTTTCATTTCTAGATGTTGTTTGATAAAGGCCTTGTGGCCGAAACGTCACATGGACATCTGCAATTCACCTTTATTGTGCAATATTCTTAAATTTTTGCAGTAATCTACCATATTATATGTAAATGGAGCTACTTTTGGCATAATACTATACTCACTGTAAATAAACTCACTATACTTTTGCATAGCAATTGGTGTGCCGGTGTATCTCTCTTCATATTATAGTAATATAACACTGACACAAAATAGGTGGCTTTTCCCCACCGAGCCCAGTTCCTCGGTGGCGCATCTGCAGAGGGTCTCCGGCCGTAGACCCTCTAGTGGCAGGATCATGCGACTACCAGCAGTCGCTCTGCCACAATATACACACACACATACATACACAGTGAAGGAAATAATTATTTGATCCGTTGCTGATTGGGTAAATTTGCCAACTGACAAAGACATGAACAGTCTATAATTTTAAGGGTAGGTTAATTTTAACATTGAGAGATGAGCGACCTCCAGCAAAAAAAATTGCGCCCTGAGAATGGGAGGCCAAAGTGTGCTGAAAAAGAACAGAGATGGCAGAAGTCTGTCCTCTCAAGGAGGAAAGAACAAGGCCTTGCTCCAGGCTTGATTAAAGGAATAATAGTACTAGGTGTCCATAATAAGAGCACTAGAAAGAAGGCTGAGTTTCAGGACACTGATCTGCAGACAGGATTTTCTGGGGGACCACAGATCCAGAGAGACGTCTGGGAGCCAAAACTGGCTACCCACCCCGAGGTGCTGGAATCCGTGGTGATGATAAGCCACTGTGGAGAAAGAAGAAGTTCCCCTAAAGGAGAGCAGAGACACCAGCCACCAGTTGAGGTCTACACGAACTTGGGATGGAAGCAGAAGTTCCTTATCCAAGGAAAATAAAGAGCCATCCCAGTAAGCTAAAATGGCCTACTGGAGGAGGGGATAACCACACTGTACGAACGGCTTATCTTTGAAATAAAATCAGGGACCGGCAAAATTATGCCCACAGGTAAAAGGCAAGGATTGCCTAAAAAAAGGACTTGCCTGGATGGGCAGGGAAGAACATAAAAAAAAAAAAAAAAAAAAGGTAACGGAATGGACACAAAGTTGATTCTGTGCCCTGGGTAATCGCAATCGAACATACTCTTAGGGCTTGTTCACACGGAGTTTTAACTCCATGTTACATCCGCTTTTTAGATATATCTCATTGCATGTAAAGCCTGTACATTAGTATTTTGGTGCAAAGTGCAACAGAATTCTGTTGCAATTACCATAGTAAATGTGCCCCATTGTGTTTAAATATATAGCATGAATGTACATATTTTTCCACAAACATAGGATGTCTACTTGCCCAATTATTTTTTAAGATGGCATCATTTTATACTACAGTTGTGGTTTTTCCTTTGCCGACTCTTTCTCATGGTTTACTACAGAGCTGCTACATTTTCATGACCATGATGTACTTAAACAACAGTGGAACCCTTCATGGGCAAGAAACTTTCAAGCCAAGAAGATCACAATATGTTAAGGCAAAAGTTTACAGTATGGGTGGGTTTATTTGGTACATATGGACTACTTCATAAATTTGTGAACTCTTTGTAGGCACTTTTTTATACAGTGAAATACTACATATATTCATGAAAACTAACTTTGGTAACAGGAATCTGTCATAACTCTGAATGTATGTATCAGTCTTAGGTGCTGAATAAACACATAATTTAATAATAAGACCTTAGCACGTATAAACACTGTGTACACAAAAGAGAAAAAAGTGATATAAAAAATAAATATCTTATATATATATATATATATATATATATATATATATATATATATATATATATATATATACACGTACACATGAATTTTATATAGATTCTTAAAAATATTTTTATTTAAATAAGTTCAAAAACAGAATGATGGTAGCACCGCAAAACAACAGATGTGGGCACAATAGCAATGAAAGAAGTAAATGAAAAATCAAATAAGTTTATATCCAGTATTAAAAAACCATGACTAGTGCTTACAACATCAAATAGCAGCCAATACAATGGTAAGTTTATACACTACATCCCCAGAAGAAGCATTAAAGTGAAACACGTGTTGGGAGTGGCTAAGGGTAACTAGCAATGTAAATGAATCATTATTGAACTTTATTTATGTATTTATGCTATTTATATAATTTGATAATGTAGTAACTTAGCATTGTATTGGTTGTTATTTGAAGCACTTGCACTTTTACTTATGTTGTAAGCGCTAATCATAGTTTATGCAAGATGCACTTATGTAATTTACTAGTGGCACAAGATAGATGAAACAATTCATATACAAAGGGATTTAATAATATCTAATGTCTAAAATAAAACTCAGGAGTGGGGTTTTATTTTTAAGTCTGACCCAAAAATGTTTGCTCTTCTTCAGCCATCCCTCATACTTGTAAGGAAAATGAGCCTCTGAAAGCAACTAATCATTAAAAAGCAGTGCTAATAAGGTAACAGGATCTGTTTAGAACTGTCATAGAGATGTGTATTATGTATATGGTATAATAGGAAAGTGTGTTATGCTATACTATATTTCAGAGCAACATATTGTTTTGTATACCAACCTTACCAGTTAATTATGTGTATTCCATGGTCTACAAGATGGTTTACAGTGTCATTAGTCCTGGTCATAAAACTGGTTTACTCAAGTTCATCAATTCTGGTCTGTTCATAAAACACTAAAAACTTTATTGGGGATAACAGTTTATCTCTAACATGACATGAAACTTGGAGTTTTTCTACGTCAAAGTATGAATAATAAGGATCTGTCCATCAGGGCAGTGGAGTCGGTAAGCCAAAGCTCCGGCTCCAACTTCGACTCCTCAATTTCTCAAAGCTCCGACTTTGACTCCCACTCCGACTCCTATTCCCTCATACATGGCACATTTTTAAGTGATAACTTTACTCTAGTAAAATGTTAACATCAGGCTTTTTATCATTCTTATGATAAAATAATCAAGCTATTTAGGTAGAACATACACTGACAAGCAATATGGTAACAATGTTTTGTTTCAGGCTCCCAATACCATCCACTACAGCTTTGAACATGAGACATAGCAAATAGCATAGTAAATGTGGTGCCAATACTCAAAAAGAGGTCAAAAAGTGATCCAGGAAACTATAGGCCGGTAAGCTTAACCTCTGTTGTAGGTAAATGTTTGAAGGTTTTCTCAGAGATGCTATCCTGGAGTATCTCACTGAAAATAAATGTATAACGCCGTTTTAGCATGGGTTTATGAAGGATCCGTCCTGTCAGACTAATCTCATCAGCTTCTATGAGGAAGTCAGTGCTAGACTGGATCGGGGTGAGGCACTGAATGTCATATATCTAGATTTTTCTAAAGCATTTGATACGGTGCCACATAAAAGGTTGGTAAATAAAAGGAGAATGCTTGGACTGGGGGAAAATGTGTGCAAGTGGGTAAGCAACTGGCTCACTGATAGAAAACAAAGAGTAGTAATTAACGGTACATACTCAGACTGGATCGCTGTTACTAGTGGGGTACTACAAGGGTCAGTATTGGGCCCTATCCTCTTTAACATTTTCATTAATGATCTTACACAGGGATTACACAGTAGAATATCAATCTTTGTAGACGATACTAAGCTCTGTAAAGTAATCAACACAATAGAGGATAATGTGTTATTACAAAGGTATCTGGATAAGTTGGAGGCCTGGGCAGGGAAATGGCAGATGAGGTTTAATACAGATAAATGCAAGGTTATGCACATGGGGAAGATAAATCCATTACATGACTACATGTTAAATCGAAAAAGGCTGGGTAAAAGTGACATGGAGAAGAACTTGGGAAAACTGGGGGACAGTAAACTTAATTGTAGCAGCCAGTGTCAGACAGCAGCTGCAAAGGCAAATAGGATCATGGAGTGCATTAAAAGGGGCATAGATGCACATGATGAGAACATTCTTCTCCCATTATACAAGTCACTGGTTAGACCACACATGGAATATTGTGTACAGTTTTGGGCACCAGTACACAGGAAAGACATTGTAGAGCTTGAACAGGTACAAAGGCGGGCAACAAAAACAATAAAAAGGACTGGGTGGACTACAATACCCAGAAAGATTAGCAAGATAAGGTTTTTTTTAGTTTAGAGAAAAGACGGCTTCGGGGGGACATAATAAATATGTTTAAATACATAAAAGGGTCAATATAGAGATTTTTTCCAAAATTTATTTATACCCAGGACTGTATCTAGAACAAGGGGGCATCCTCTACGTCTTGAGGAACGAAAGTTTCTACATAAACATATCACAAGGCATTATGGGAAAGGAGCTGGAAAGCTCACTGCGCCCTCTATAGGTTGTAACAAATCCTCAATTTACTTCTGATTCACTGAATCTTTGAGAAGCAAAAAGGAATAAATTGTCAACCCAAATATTGCTCATCTACATACGCGTTTCGGGGTTTTGCCCCTCATCAGTGTAGAGCAGAGCGATACTGGCTTGACTGGTGGAGGCCCAGCTCCTTTCCCATAATGCCTTGTGATATGCAGATGCTGAGTAGTGGGCTAAAAGGCAAAACAAAACACTACACCCCCTTAACTGGTGCTCTCCAAAGGAGAGATGTTCCCCTCCTCATACCCACTCATTGCCTCCCACCAGTCAAGCCAAATCGCTCTGCTCTTCACTGATGAGGGGCAAAACCCCGAAACGCGTATGTAGATGAGCAATATTGGCTTGACAATTTTTGCTTTTTGCTTCTCAAAGATTCAGTGCATCAGAAGTAAATTGAGGATTTGTTACAACCTATAGAGGGCGCAGTGAGCTTTCCAGCTCCTTTCCCATAATGCCTTGTGATATGCAGATGCTGAGAGTGGGCTAAAAGGCAAAACAAAACACTACACACCTTAACTGGTGCTCTCCATAAGGAGAGATGTTCCCCTCCTCATACCCACTCATTGCCTCCCACCAGTCAAGCCAATATCGCTCTGCTCTACACTGATAGGGGCAAAACCCCGAAACGCGTATGTAGATGAGCAAATATTGCTTGACAATTATTCCTTTTTGCTTCTCAAAGATTCAGTGAATCAGAAGAAAATTGAGGATTTGTTACAACCTATAAGGGCGCAGTGAGCTTTTCCAGCCCCTTTTCCCCATAATGCCTTGTGATATGCAGATGCTGAGTAGTGGGCTAAAAGCAAAACAAAACACTACACACCTTAACTGGTCTCTCCATAAGGAGAGATGTTCCCCTCCTCATACCCACTCATTGCCCTCCCACCAGTCAAGCCAATATCGCTCTGCTCTACACTGATGAGGGGCAAAACCCCGAGAACCGTATGTAGAAGCAATATTGGCTTGAAAAATTATTCCTTTTTGCTTCTCAAAGATTCAGTGAATCAGAAGTAAATTGAGGATTTGTTACAACCTATAGAGGGCGCAGTGAGCTTTCCAGCTCCTTTCCCCATAATGCCTTGTGATATGCAGATGCTGAGTATGGGCTAAAAGGCAAAACAAAACACAACACACCTTAACTGGTGCTCTCCATAAGGAGAGATGTTCCCCTCCTCATACATAAACATAGAAAGGGATTCTTTACTGTAAGAACAGTGAGACTATGGAATTCTCTGCCAGAGGGACTAGTCATAGTGAATTCAATAACAGAGTTCAAAAAGGGTTTGGATACATTTCAGGAGCATAATAATATAACAAGTTATAGTGTCTAGGATTCTGGAGAGGGGTCATTGATCCAGGGATTTTTCTAATTGCCAGATTGGAGTCGGGAAGGAATTTTCCCCTAAAATGAGGACAATTGGCTTCTACCTCATTGGGGGTTTTTGCCTTCCTCTGGATCAACACCTTAGGACAACAGGCTGAACTGGATGGACGTCTTGTCTTTTTTCAGCCTTACAAACTATCAAACTATGAAACAACCATCATTTGATAGACAATAATCTTAGCTATCTTTTACATAAATTTGACTTGCAACTACTTAGCACCTGCTTAGTTATACAGATTCTTGTCATTTAACTGCATTGTTACGGTTTTTCTCCTTAAAATAAAAATGTTGAAAAAAAAATGGTAACATCAGGCTTTTTATCATCCTTATGATAAAATAATCAAGCTATTTAGGTAGAACATACACTGACAAGCAATATGGTAACAATGTTTTGAACTTGTGACTTTCAGGCTCCCAATACCATCCACTACAGCTTTGAACATGAGACAACCATCATTTGATAGACAATCATCTTAGCTATCTTATACCAGGCAGTCCCCGGGTTACAAACTGGATAGGGACTGTAGGTTTGTACTTACGTTGAATTTGTATGTAAGTCGGAACAGGTATATTTATTAAATGTAATTCAAATTTTTTTTAGTTTTGGATAGTACACGGAACAGTTTTTACATGTGTTTTGCTGTCTGTGTCCTTTTTTAGAAGATTTCACCTGACGTTCTGTATCTCATGTGCAGCTGTGGCATGCTGGCACTTGGTTATTATGGGGCATGACTCAGTGTTGAATGTCAGCCACGCCCTATAAGCCTACGTTTGTAACTAGGGGATGTATGTAAGTCGGAACGATGTAAGTCGGGGACTGCCTGTACATAAATTTGACTTGCAACTACTTAGCACCTGCTTAGTTCTGAAGATTCTTGTCATTTAACTGCATTGTTACTGTTTTTCTCCTTAAAATAAAAATGTTGATTTGTATTATTTTTTTAATATTTGGTTCAACATGGCCTGAATCCTTTTGGGCTTTTGAACAGATTCAAGCATGTCTTGACCAAAATCTGATCCCAGGTTTCTTCTACACCACAGGTGTCAAACTGCTGGCCCTCCAGCTGTTGGGAAACTACAACTCCCATTATGCATTTGTATAATCTATAACAGTGGGCATGACGGGAGTTGTAGTTTCCCAACAGCTGGAGGGCCGGCAGTTTGACACCCTTGTTCTACACGTTTCCAATGTTGGTGCATACTGCTGGACTTCCTTGGGTACGAATACAGCTTTTTCTTCAACTCTACCTACAAGTGTTCAATTGGGTTGTAGTCTGGGGACTGTGTGGGCCAATCTAGCAACTGTGCTTCATTATCAGTGAATCATTTATTTGCCAAATTCTACAAATGCTTCTGGTCGTTGTCCTGTTGGAACACTATGTCGTCCTTTTCATACATTTTCATAGTACTTGAGTGTATGAAGTAACTAATCTTGTAGGATACTCACATATAGCACAGCATTGAGATCTGTGGTCTCACTCTTACGAAGCATACGAGCCACCTCCACAGCCATGTTTGTTGCACCAGAACTGATAGACCTTTTAATGAGCCAGCTTGGCTTCTGAATGAGTGGACAGACTTCATTTCATGTTCTGCCTCACGATGCATACGGGCCACCTCCACTGACACGTTTGTTGCATCAGAACTGATAGACTTTTTAATGAGCCAGCTTGGCTTCTGAATGAGTGGACAGACTTAATTTCATGTTCTGCCTCACATGATGCAGTTTGGCAATTTTCTTGGCCAAGAGATCACTATCGATGAGCTGGATGATGGGGTTTCTCTTTTCTTGAGAGATCTTTGTCATGGCTGCTCCTCGATTTGAACCAGTGACCTTGTGCTTGTGAATAAACCTAATTACACACTGAGCTATTAGGGAATGTGAGAACAGGTTGTAATTTGTAGTATACCAGAAGAAAAAGATTGTTCCACCACCGGCAGCAAAACAATAATAATGCAGTTACATGACAAGAATCTGCATAACTAAGCATTTGCTAAACAGCTGCAAGTCAAATTTATGTATGAGATAGCCAAGATGACGGTAGTCTCACGTTCAAAACTGTAGTGTATGGTGAGATATGGTGCCTGAAAGTCACAAGTTCAAAATATTGTTACCCTTTTGCTTGTCAGTGTAAAATAAATTTATTGGATACAACTTTAGAACAAATTTTTTTTAATGAATTGCAAATGTGTAAGACGCTGCAGTCAGTGGGAAAAAAACATTTACAACAAAATGTACTGTATAACATTTGTGGAGTCTATGAATTTGTTCTGAGAAATAGTATTGCCTCCATCAGATCCTCCTTCATAGAAGAACTCATATCTAATCTCATTATTTTAAGGCTAGAGAACAGCCGCTGTACACTAACTTAGGTTGGTGGCAAAGTGGTGACCACATTGGCAACATCTCTATGGGTATCTTCACATGGCGTTTTTCAATCTGAAAATTTATTGTAAAAAGCTGCGTAAAATGTATCCAAACGCATTTTTGGATATGTTTTTTGTGCTGCATAAAACAGATCAAGAATGGACATGTCAATTCTTTAATTATATCTGTTAAAAGTATCTGAAAGATGCATGTAAAATACACATCATCTGAACGCCTTGAAATCAATGTAAATCAAACTGCACATTGTTAGGTACATTTTGGGTCAGTTTTTAGGTTCGAAACATGGATCCAAACACGTATCTAAAAAACGCCATTTGAACATACCCAAACAATTTAAGAGTATAAAGGATTTGCCTCGTGCACAGTTAATTTTGATAAACAGTTGAACTCTTCAACTTCTTTGAGAGCAAGTGAAAAATTTAGCTGAAATCTGGTCAATCTGTTAGCTATGGTAGTGGAATCTTTTCCCTGCAGCAATGCTTCGCCTACTCCATGTCATCCAAATTCTTTTCAAAATTAAACTCTTCATCTGATGAGGCTGAAGATATGGTAGCAGTAGCACTGTCAATCCCAAATTCTCTTGCTCTTGACACTGCATTGAACTAACTGTACCGATATAATATATATTTAAGGAGTCGGCGTCTGTCCATTTAACAACGACTCCGACTCCATAGCCCTGCTGTCCATCCCCCTCGACACCCCTCAATCTACATTATAAAGGGCAATTTCTCATGTTTGGAAGAGAAATTACAGAGCCCGGACCAGGCTCACAAGGGAGTGTAAACACAGCAGGGGATTTCCTGCCAGCAAGAAGCACAGTGCAAGTCTTAGATAAGGTCAGTGGAGAGCTCACAGAACTGCAACTTCATCTTTACCTGCTTAACCCCATCCACTGGGACATACCTGCTCCACCATTATTTGTTATACCTACAAAGCTACATCTTGCTCTCTAGCTGTATAATAACATGTGGCTCCTTTAGCCCTCTATCTCCCTAAATACAGCAGGAGAAACTATTTTACAAGTCCCCCCTCATAGAAAGGAGGTACCGTGCTGCGCTAAACTCTGTTTAAACTACCCTGGCAGAATTATTTACAGCTTATGGCAGAAATCTTGTGTTAAGCCTTATCATTCATCTATGTTAACCCTGTGGTTTCTCTGGAGAGTTCTGTAAGGGCTTGTTCACACGACGTTTTGGATCCGTTTTGGATGCGTTTTACGGATCCGTTTTTAACCTGCGAAAACTGGATGTAAACTGGATCCAAAAAGTGGTTCAATATAACTCAACAGGTGATGCTTTTTTGGATGCTAATTGGTTGCGTTTTGCTTTCTTTTTACGGATCCGTTTTTTGGATCCGTTTTTTCAATGCTTTATTTAAATCAACCTATCAAACTGCAATTTAAATATAATATAACCTATCAATGACCAAGAAAAAAAACTTTTTTACCTAGTGTCAGTCACTGTACATACACCTATGATTTTAGACCCCGCCCTCCCCCTATTTTTTTTTTTAAATTAACCAATAGTTTTCAAACCCACCCCATGTAAATTAATTAATAACAATCATGTATAAAGTAAATCATTTCTAAACTAAATATTTATAAATTAAATATATATTTATGTACATTTATATACTATTATACACATTTATAATATTATATACATTTAAACTTTTGTATAGAATTTATATGTAATATATATATAATATATATATATATTGTGAGCTTGCACAGCTCTGGGATCACCGCATGAGTCTTTCAGGCATGAGACAAAGGCAGAAGTCAGGTACAAACGGCTGCTTGGCTCCGTGGGTTTATTTAAACAGCAGAACAAAACCGATGGCAAACATGCACAGCAACAACAAAAACACAAAGACTTGCTCGTCTGAGCACTTGCTAACAATGGTGTAGTTCCCTCACTATCACCTTGTTGGTCCTACACTGGCTTTTCCCAGTGTGAACACCTCCAGCCCAGAAGGTAGACTGGAGGTACAGCCGATGCCCAGTCAGCTTACCTGCTGACCTTTTATGCAGCCAGGAAATCCTGGCGTGGAGCCATGGGAGTAAGCACCCACCCTGCTCTTTGCTTACTCCAATGAAAGGCCGACCCGGGAATGGCTGGTAGCCGTACAAAACGGATTAAACAAAAGGTCGACAGTTTTGTACTGTCGAAAATCTATTTATCAACGGCCTTTCACTCCACCAAGGCTGCTTATCTTGGTGGCATGCGTCCTGGACTCCCCAGACATATGTCCAGAACCTGGCTGGGATATATACTCCCTTGTAGACCTTCCCAGCTGCGGCCTTACATATCCCCCCCCCTCTGCTCAGACCTGTGGGGCGGAGCACTTTGTGCCATAAAGTTATGCACCCGCGACAGTGCATCCGCATTTGCTTGTTGTGACCCGGGGCGATGTTCTACAGAGAATTTAAAGTCCTGTAGAGCCAGGAACCACCGGGTGACCCTTGCATTTTTTTCCTTTGTTTTTGTGCCATCCATTTTAGAGGTGAATGGTCCGTGATTACTTAAAAGGGTCTACCTATCAGGTAGTAGCGCAGTGCCTCAATAGCCCACTTAATGGCCAGGCATTCTCTCTCTACTATGGCGTAATTTTTTCTCGGCCGCCGACAGTTTCCGGCCGAGGTACACTACCCGGGTGTTTTTCTCCCTCAACCGCTGTGACAGGACAGCCCCTAATCCCACCTCAGAGGCGTCTGCCTGGACCAAAAATTCCATTTGGAAGTTTGGCGCAACGAGCACTGGTCTTGCAGAGTACCTCTTTCAGATTTTTAAAAGCTAGTTCGGCCTCCGGTTCCACTTGACCATAGTGGACTTGGACCCTTTTGTTAGATCTGTAAGAGGGGCTGCTATGGAGGCAAAGTTGGGCACAAATCTCCTATAGTACCCTGCGATACCAAGAAAGCCCTGACCTGCTTCTTGGAAACCGGTTGGGGCCAATTCCTAATTGCTTCAAGTTTGTCCATCTGGGGCTTGATGACCCCCCCTCCCGATGTCATAGCCTAGATAGCGAGCCTCCTCTAGCCCTATGGCACACTTATTAGGGTTGGCAGTTAAACCTGCTGCCCTTATGGCATCTAAGACGGCCTGTACTCTGGTAGGTGGGATTCCCAGTCCGTACTAAATACCACCACATCATCCAAATATGCCGCCGCATATTTCTATGAGGCTGTAGGATGACGTCCATCATCCTCTGGAATGTGGCTGGAGCCCCATTTTAGGCCAAAGGGAAGGACAACATAATGAAAGTGTCCATCTGGGTGGAAAAAGCAGTTTTCCCCCTAGCTCCTTTGAGGGGCACCTGCCAATAGCCCTTGGTCAGGTCTAATGTAGTAATGTACCTTGCAGGTCCTAGCCGCTCGACCAACTCATCCACCCGTGGCATCGGGTAGGCATCAAATTTTGATAGCTCATTGAGCTTGCGAAAATCATTGCAGAATCGCAAGCTCCCATCAGGTTTCGGTATGAGCACTATAGGGCTCGACCACCCACTTTGGGACCTTTCTATGACCCCAAGCTTTAGCATCTTTTCAACTTCCTCAGCAATCGCTTGCCTCTGGGCCTCAGGCACCCTATACGGCCTCAAACGTACCTTCTGGCCAGGTTCTGTGACGATGTCATGTGAAATGACTTCAGTCCTACCTGGCAGTTCCGAAAAAACCTGCTGATTCCTTTGTAGGAACTCCCTAGTTTCCTGCCGCTGTGCTTCGGACAATGACTCAGAGATACGGACCGGTGGTAACTCTCCCTTTGGGGCACCCCTATGCTCTCTGACCGCCACCAGACTTTGACGGTCCTTCCAGGGCTTAATTAAGTTGACATGGTAAATTTGATACGGTTTCCTTTTACCGGGCTGGAAGACCTTATAATTTACCTCACTGACCCGCTCCGTAATCTCATAGGGGCCCTGCCACTTCGCCAGAAATTTGCTTTCGACCGTGGGTACAAGTACTAGTACCCGGTCGCCTGGCTGAAACACTCTGACCCTTGCCGACCTGTTGTATACTCTGGCCTGGGTTTCTTGCGCCTGCTGCAGGTTCTCACGTACTATGGGTAGAACGGCCGCAATCCTGTCCTGCATTTCAGCGATGTGCTCAATGACACTCCTATGAGGGTATTCTCCTGCTCCCAGGTCTCCTTGGCTATGTCCAGAGCCCCCGGGGATGTCTACCATACATGAGCTCGAATGGTGAAAATCCTGTGGAGGCCAGCGGGACTTCCCCTTACCGAGAACATGAGGTAGGGTAAGAGACGGTCCCAATCTCTCCCATCCTTATCTACCACCTTCTTGAGCATCGCTTTTAGGGTTTTATTAAATCTTTCCACCAGACCATCGGTCTGGGGATGATATACTGAGGTACGGAGATGTGTAATGTTAAGTAGACGGCAGAGTTCCTTGGTCACCTTAGACATGAAGGGGGTGCCCTGGTCTGTTAGTATCTCCTTCGGGATACCCGTGCGGGTGAACATTTGGAACAGTTCCTTAGCTATTCCTTTGGAGGAGGTGTTCCTAAGGGGAATGGCCTCGGGATAGCGAGTGGCGTAGTCGAGGACCACTAAGATGTGCTGATGTCCTCGGGCTGACTTAGGGAGCGGTCCTACCAGGTCCATGCCGATCCTCTCAAAGGGGACCTCTATTATTGGCAGAGGAATTAGGGGGCTCCGAAAATGGGGCCTAGGGGCGTTAATTTGACACTCTGGGCAGGACTGGCAGAATTCCACAATTGCCCTGTAAATTCCTGGCCAGTAAAAATTACGCTCCACTCTCTCCCGGGTCTTCTCCACCCCTAAGTGTCCCCCCAACACATGGGAGTGGGCTAGCTCCAAAACCTGGCGGACATGTGACCGGGGCACCACCAACTGCTCTACCACTTCGGTTGGGGTCTTTTTTACCCGGTACAGCATATTGTTGTTGACCACAAAATGAGGGTAAACCAAACTCTCGCCTGGTTCCTGGGGCTTCCCATCTATTACCTTCACACTTTTCCAGGCATGCTCCAAGTTTGGGTCCCTCAGCTGCTCCGTGCCAAAGTTCCCCCTGGATACTGGCAAGGAGGCAAACTCTAGCTCAGAGGGACTTTCCTCGGGGTCCCCAGCCAGGACAGACAAGGGAAACCCATCGGGCTCCTCTGGTCCCGGTGCAGACACATTACCCTTTACCACAGGATATGGGGCACACTTTTTATTTCCCCACAAATCCCAGAACAAGGGGAAATCACAGCCTATGATTATACTGTGGGGTAGACTCGTAACGACAGCCACCTCATGTGTGGCGGGCCCGCAGGGGGTCTTTAGGGTCAGTACCGCGGTTGGGTAGTCCCGAGTGTCCCCGTGTACACAGATCACCCCTATATGGCGTGGCCGGAGTTGGTCTGCGCCCACCAGCCTGGCCTGCACCAGGGTTACCAAACTTCCGGAGTCCATGAGGGCTTGTACGGTGTGTCCATTGATTTTAATGGTGCATACCCGCCGATTTCCCCCAGTCTCAATGTGCGTGGTGTAAGAAGGCCTTGCATACAATGACGTACGCCTTATACCATAGTCCATGGGTTCCCCCAAAGTAGGACACTGTGCGGCGATGTGTCCGAGTCCATTGCATCGCCAGCAGATGATGGGGCCCCGGGCTCTGGGCAAGAGCGGTCTCTTTGGGGTTGGCTTCTCACCCAGCCGGGATCCCCTCCCCTCAGGACCCTTAGGTTCCCCTTTTGGGACAGGGACAGTCTTACCCCATGCTGACTCCGGTGGATGCAGTCCTTGGAGGAACTCCTCGGTGGCACTATAACGCTCCACAATGGAGACAAGTTCGTCCAGGCTTTTGGGGTCCGTGTACCCCACACACCGCTGGATCCCCACGGGTAGGGCGCGCACGAAGTGGTCACAGACGACCCGCTCCGTCACCTGGACAGCTGTAAGACGTTCGGGCTGCAGCCACTTGCTGGTGAGGTGGGAGAGGTCATACATCTGTGACCGAGCTGGCTTTGCTGGATCGAACTCCCAGGCGTGAACTCTCTGGGCCCGGACCGCCAGAGTAACCCCCAGTCGGGCTAGGATCTCCCCTTTTAGCCGCGTGTAGTCCTTGGCGTCTTCAGCTCTCAGGTCGAAGTAGGCCTTTTGTGGCTCGCCAGTAAGAAAGGGGGCCAGGACGTCAGCCCACTGGTCCACGGGTAGCTGCTCTCTCTCGGCGATCCTCTCGAAGGTGCCGAGATACGCCTCCACGTCATCATCTGGGGTCATTTTACGTAGAACTTGCAGCACCACTTGACGGGGCATGGAGGGCCCACCTGCTGCCCCCTCTGGTCTTGTAGTCAGGACCTGGAGCTGCTGCTGTAGAGCCAGGTTTACCTGTTGTTGTTCTTTAAGGGCTGCCTGGTGTGTCTCAATCAACAGGCGGTTGGTCTCTGCTTGAGCCCGCACGGTCTCCTGGTGGGCCTTCTGTTGGCTTGCCGCCATTAGCTGGAGATTGGTGTTTGCCTGTATTAACTGCTTCACCAACTCATCCATTTTGGGTGTCTCCGCTGGTTGCACTGTTGCCGCGTTAACCCACGACATATATTGGAACCACTTTTCGCTGCCTGTCTCTTTAAGAGAAGCGTCTCTTTAAAATGCCCATAGCATCCTCCACCATGTGTGAGCTTGCACAGCTCTGGGATCACCGCATGAGTCTTTCAGGCATGAGACAGAGGCAGAAGTCAGGTACAAACGGCTGCTTGGCTCCGTGGGTTTATTTAAACAGCAGAACAAAACCGATGGCAAACATGCACAGCAACAACAAAAACAAAAAGACTTGCTCGTCTGAGCGCTTGCTAACAATGGTGTAGTTCCCTCACTATCACCTTGTTGGTCCTACACTGGCTTTCCCCAGTGTGAACACCTCCAGCCCAGAAGGTAGACTGGAGGTACAGCCGACGCCCAGTCAGCTACCTGCTGACCTTTTATGCAGCCAGGAAATCCTGGCGTGGAGCCATGGGGAGTAAGCACCCACCCTGGGAATGGCTGGTAGCCGTACTAATGGATTAAACATAGGTCGACAGTTTGTACTGTCGACATCTATTTATCAACGGCCTTTCACTCCACCAAGGCTGCTTATCTTGGTGGCATGCGTCCTGGACTCCCCAGACATATGTCCAGAACCTGGCTGGGATATATACTCCCTTGTAGACCTTCCCAGCTGCGGCCTTACAATATATACTATTATATACATTTAAATATATATATATATATATATATTTACATACAGTTATAAACTAAATATAAGCCAAACATAATATTAAAATTTTATATTTAATTTAAATCCAATGCGTTTTACGGATGCGTTTTTGGCATCGAAAACGGATCTAAAACGCACCCAAATGTATGCTGCGCTTTTGCATCCGCTTTCGGGATGCCAAAAGCGTACTCCATTATTTCCTATGGGGATTTCTCTTGCGTAAAACGCAAGAAGAATTGACATGTCAATTCTTAAAACGGATCCGAAAAACGCATCGCGAAAAGCGCATCGGCAATCACTCGTGTGAACAGCGATGCGCTTTTGCCATTGAAAGCAATGTTAATCACACTGACAATTGTCAGATCCGTTTTACGGATCCGTTTTACGGATCCCTTAAACGGATCACAAAAACGTCGTGTGAACAAGCCCTAAGAAACAATTCCTTACAGAAGTATTTGCATAACTTTCAACATTCAGAAAGAGGGACACAGCAGACTTCTTATTTTGTACCTGGGGATTTATACTTCTTCTGAAAAGTTCTGATCCTGTAATCTCCAAACCCAGCGAGAGTAAACAAAAAAACAAACAAAAAAAACCAAACTTATCTATATGTACCTCCCCACGTGGAACTTCTACAGTTTATTCTAAGGTACTCTGCATCACAATTTGTGCTCTTCTTAATCATGGGAGGTTCTTCTAAGAAGAACCAAAAGAATAAACCAACCAAAGTTCCGGAGTTGTTCCCCTCTTCACAATCCAGTTCCTCCACTAAAAGGGGCCTACAATTTCCCTTATCTTCCCTGACTCCTTCCTCCAAAACAGACTCAGCAGATTTTGAACAGCATGATTTGCATGATTCTCACAACTTTGCAATCTGATATAAAACATTATGGGGGAGCTCAAACAAGACTTGCAGTCAGTAGCAGCCCACACTGAATAAATTGAAAATAAGATGTTGGACTTTGCAAACTCCCACAATTCCCTAATTGATGCTAATAATGCATTAGAAGAGGAAGTTCAACGTCTGGCTTCAAAAGTTCTTAACCTAGAGGACAGATTCAGGCGTAATAACAGAGAATAGAACACTAGAAGAAAAACTTTGAAGCCAGCTGTTACTATGATCCACAGGAAAATATATAGTTATACAGGCTTAAAAGAGTGGTGCACGTACCTGTTCGCCCCAAGAAGCGCTTGCATAATGCAGTATGAAAAATGGATTGCGGACGGCACTCAACTCAAAATGGCCAAAGGGTGAAAAAAGCACGTCCTTTATTCAAGCATCAAATAAATACATCTCACATCGTTGCAACAAAAAAAGAGAGAAAAAACTGACGCATTTCGAGCAGTCAAGTGCCCTTAGTCATATCAGGAAATAAAATGTTTCACACATACATACATATATAGGACAGACAAGTCGATAAAATCATTAACACGTGTTCAGAAAAGACATTAAACATTGCATCCTTACCCATATGTCATACAGTATGTCCAGGTGCCTGAAACGCAAACCCGAGTTAGGGAAGTCAGGTATGTCACATCCGGACCAGAAGTCCCAAGCCAGGCGATATGAATACCAACTTTCAACCTATATCAACGCCATATTTACAAGATCAAAAGTAAAAATTGTGCCTGTTAACCATACAGTCAGCATCCTGATACCAGGAGAGCAAACCTGCGCTCCGAGAATCGGATGCATCACATCCGGACCAAAAGTCCCCGGCTGAGAGGCACATATCTCCAATACCATGCCATGGAACACAAGCATGCGTTCCAGGACAGCATAATCTTTGGACCGCAGGGCACAACATTGCATGAGAAAATATAACTAAGACCCAAATGTGATCGTCAAAAAATCCATGGTGTAGGTGAATGTGATTGACATGTGGGATCCTAGAAGAAAAGGACAGGGCTTACTGCTACTATGAGGTTAATACAGAAGTAGAGGCAAAAGATCTCAGAAATTGAAAGTAACTAACACTGCCCTGTCACTACACTTAGTTTCTATCTAAATCAAATAAATTGACTAAAGGGGTTGTATCATTACATTAAATGGTCTTCAGAATAAGGGGACAATGAAAACAAGCAACTTTGCAATTGGATGTAATTTGCAAAACGGTCTTGTTTTTCACAGTCTCCCTTATCTTCGTTTTCTGTAAACACAGTTCCCCAGTGCTGGTCGGATCCCTCATCCTTTCATTTAATGACGGCTGACGGCTCTACTAATTTACATTCTGTCTGCCCCCCCCCCCCACTCCAAATAATCATATGGAACAATTTAATTATAGGAAAAAAAAGAAAAATTTAAATATGAAGGGGAAGGGTGAAATAATTCTTAAATTTTAATAATGGAACATAATTTTTCTGTGATTTAGACCCTTCGGATATAACGTGTCTAAATTTGTCATCCAATAGGCTTCTTTATCATGCAACATATATTCAAGGTCCCCACCACGGGGGGTTTAGTAATCCTATCTATGCCTATCACTTTAAAACTAAATAACATTGGAATCATGACAATCTAGGAAGTACTGAGCAACATTTGACCTATTTCTTGTTGAGATATTATGGATATACTGGAATAGGAATGAGTGCCCGTTGAATTAGAAAATGATTAACAGGGACGTGCAAAAGAGCAGGTCTTACATTGAAAAATCCCTTATGTTGTAACCAGGTATGCTTGTAATTGACAGATCTAATTATATTAGGGGAAAGCAAATTAGATAGCTTAACTGCTTTTCAAGGTACGATTTTGCACCCTTGAGGACAGAGTTCAAGATCTCATCCTCCATTAAAATTGAAAGATGTTTCTGGATAATATTTTTCACTTCATTATACTCTTTGATAAAGTCCAGCACAACTGTGGGTTTGTCGAATACAAAGTGTAAAGGCCTAGTGTTGGGCTTCAATAATGTGTCTCTCGGTCTGTTAGCAGCAATTTGAATGGTTCTATCCAGAGTCCAATGTGGGTAACCTCTTAGGCTCAATATGTGACAGATTGAGGATTGTTCAACTTAAAAATCCTCATCTGTACTGCAGTTTCATTTTGTACATAACTCCCCTAAAGGGCTAGATTTTTAGGTATATTTGTGGTGAAAACTCTTATGATGATCGATAGTGTTTCCAGCAGTGGGCTTAGTAAAGAAAGAAAGTTGATAGTGCAAGAATCAAGATGAAAGGTAAAACTTAAGTTGCATGGATTATTATTGACATGTTCCACAAAAGATTGCACAGCAGATACATCATGGTCCCAAAAAAACCAAGAGTTCAGTAAATATACCTGCCGTACCACTCTATGTGCTTCAAGAATGGACAAAGAGGCGCCTCTTCCCACCATGACATGACAAAGATTGGCAAGTGATGAGAGCACCCATTGATAGTCCTCTACATTGGAGATACATTTGGCCATCATAGCTGAAGTAATTGTGTGTCATAAGGTATTTGGTCACTGTTAGAATACATTCAACAAAATACATACTGTGAGTACTATTTTTATTTAAATGAAATTCAAGTGCATGTAAAGCTATGTGTTGTGGTACACTTGTATACAATGACTACATCACATGTCAGTCAGCAAAAATGAGATCGCCAGCTGACATGGGGTATGCTTGTAAGCACATCCTTTGTGTCCTGCAAGAAACCCCGGACTCTCCTAACGAGTGGCTGTAATAAAAAATCCAGCCACTGGTACAGGCACTCCAGGATTGACCCTAAACCTGAAACAATTGGATGCATGGGTGGTTGGTGAATATTTTTGTGGATTTTAGGTAATCCATACAGTATAGGAAGAAAAGGACACTGTAGACGAACTCTGATTGTTTCCTGTTCAGTACGCCCAGAAAGACCCTCGCTAAGAATATTTGCCAGTTCTTGTTTGTACAAGGGGGTGGGGTCTGAGGAAAGTTTGAGGTAAGGGGACACATCTGACAATAATATCATGATGGTAATCCAATTTATCCATAATGACTACCGTTCCCCCGTGTCCGCCACTTTAATGACCAAATTATAATTTTTTTGGTAACACTTGTAATGCTTTCTTTAGTGTAATCGTAATATTCTAAAATTGGGACCTAGGGGAAATGGTGTCACATAAGGCTTTAACATCACACTCAATTAAGTTTTGAAAATGGTCCATAGCAGCGGTTCTAGAGAGTAAAGGGTAGAAAGTAGAATTGGTAGTTTTAAAATGATATGCCTGTTCTAAACTAGAACTACGGTCATTATTAGGCTATCTTCACATGGGTTAAATCGGGGCGCATTTCGCGGTGTACTGCGCTCTAATATGAGCGAAATGCGTCCCAGTCATTATGGTAATCCACAGTTCTCATAGAGAACTATGGATTACGCCTCCTCTCCCCGGGCGTACAATACGACGGGCGGGGAGATAAGTGACATGTCATTTACTCAAGGTCGCTTACACGCCGCGAGTAATGACAGTCTATGGGGCCGGCGGGGTGCTGGTCCTCCCGCATCGTGGGAGTACGGGCTGATCAGCGCAAGCTCCCGAATACCCGGCGTAATTGCGGAGCGTACTATACGCCATGCAATTAGCTGTGTGAACTTAGCCTTAGACTCACTTCATTCTTCAAGTGTCAAGAGTATAAGTTGCTCTTTGAACATAAAACTATGGTAATGATTATCTGTCTTATGTTTGTCTATGTTTATTTCATCAGAATCATTAAAAAAATTTCTTTTTAAGGTGAGACCACGGATGCACTTATTCACATATTTTAGTGTAGAAAAGCATAGTAACGTGGCATCTTTCAATCTATCTCACCTGACCATTTAAACGCATACCTAATGTGTCTGATGGCTCTTGTCTTGCCAAGTTCTTCAATGCTAGACCTAACAATCGACAGGATGCCCAAACCCAAAACCCTTCCTCAACAAGTTCTGAGAGTCACTAAAGCCCAAATACATTTCTATAACGTTAAGGAGGAATTTTGCTCCCAGACCGGTTCCAAGGAAATTCCATCTTCCCGGATTTGTCCTCTGCGACCATGCTTAAAAGAAAAGAGATCCAGCTGTACACAAGGAGGAAATTCAATACCGATGGGGATTCCCAGTTAAACTAATAATTGTCAGGGATGGCACCCAATTTATATGCCACACTCCAGAGGAAGCCAGCCTTACCCTGAAAAACTGGAATCCCCCATCAGCGGACGCTAGTCCAGTTTGAAACGGGCAAACTCAAGACCCGGAACTATCACACCTCTGTGATCAGATAAAACCACCTGATCAAGATCCAGGACTGAGAGTTGATGTTTCATTTGTATCCTTTAACCTTTTTTTTTTTTTTTTTTTATAAGGTTTTATTTTAAAATTTTCCAAGTAAGCACAAGAAAAAAACAACAACATTCTCACATGTTCTACAGAGGCATTATAAGTACTACAAGATTAGAGATTTTACAATTGCAAAGGAAACACTAGCAATAGCAACTATATATATGATACATTCAGCTGTGTCCAGATAATAATTCAGGAGATATACATTAAAGCACGTTTCGGTAGTGCATTTATATATAGTACAAGTGCAAATGAGTAATGACAAAAAGGAATAGAGATCGCCCATCCTTTGTACTACTCTTAAGTGTTTTCAGTCATGTCATGCCTCTGTGCCATACATTCACACCCTCACAATCAATCTTCATTCACACTTGTCGGTCTCTGGCCCACCTACCCACATCCATTGACATTCAGATCGTCTGAGCCGCAGTCCAATTGCTCCAAACTGCATTGAAACGCTTGGGGATGCCCTTCGCAGCATATATAATCTTGTACCTAGGGAGTTCCGCATTAACCAGCTGTTTCCACTGCTCTAAAGTAGGGACCTTGGGCGGTTTCCAGTTTAAAAGAATGTTTTTCCTGGCATAGAAGAGCAAGAGCAGATAAAGGGTGCGGTCTGATTTACCCGGAATTAGATCTTCTACAATACCTAGAGGCTATTCTCAGGTGAACACACATTAGGGAAACCCAGTTTCCTATTCAAAAAAACAATGATTCCCGCCAATAGTTTTGCAGAACCGGGCACTCCCACACCATGTGAATCAAAGTTCCTCTCTCTGCCCCATACCGGGAACAAGCCATGGAGGACAAGCAATGCATCTGGTATAGTCGAACTGGTGTAAGATAAACCCTATGGAGCCATTTAATTTGGATCAGCTGATCCCTGGCACTCAGAACTGAGAGACACCAAGAGGTCCTCAGCTCAGAGAGTGCATCATTTGGTAAGGCTGGGACATCTCTCTGCCACCTTTCAAAAGAGACCGCCAGAGGGGAGACCTGACAACCCATAACAGCTTTATAGATGGAAGAAACTGGCTTTTTAAAGGGAACCCGTGTATCCTTTAACCTTGCTTTGTGGTTTCTTCTGTGTGATGGACCTTCACTCCGGAGCTCCTTCCCGAAGATTTTTCCCTCTTTGTACTCTTTTCCCTCTGAGGTTAAGGCACGTTACCTTTCCTTCTCAGGAATAAAAACGCCTACATTTTTAACATTGTTTTTCTTTTATTGTGTTTTGCTGTTTCTTTTTCAGGTGGATGCTGCTCTCCTCCATGTAATGGTTTTCTCTCAACTAGACAGGTACCTTGTCATTATTATCCTTTCCGGCCTATTGCTCTACACTAACTTCCCTCATGTCGCTTAAGTTTTTAACCTTCAATGTGAAGGTACTGAATTCACCCCTTAACACCTTCCCGCCGCAGGCTATTTTTTTTCACGTTAGTTTTTCTCTCCCCGCCTTCCCTGAGCCATAACTTTTTATTTTTCCATTATCATAGACACGTGAGGGCTTTTATTTCACAGGACAAGATGTACTTTCTAATGGTGTAATTCAATATACCATAGAATGGGAAACCGCAAAGAAATTCTAAGTGGAGCAAAATGTGAAAAAAAAAACGTACTTGCACTGTGTTTGTGGGTGTTTTGCTTTTACAGCGTTCAATCTTCAGTAAAATGACGTGTTATCTGTATTCTGCAGGTTGACACGAATCCGGCAATACCAAACATTTACAATTTTCGTTATGTTTTGGTACTGTAATAAAGAAAGCTGCATTTTGTGCGGACTGAAGTGTACTTTTTATTGGTACCAGTTTGGAATACATGCCTTTTTCGATCAAATTTATCCCAATCTTTAGGGGACGTGATGACAAAACCCCCCCGCAATTTTAGCATTTGGATTTCATTTTCTTCTACAGTGTTTAGTTTAGGGGATTAATTTTGTTACATTTTAGTAGACTGGACTTTTTCGGATGCGGCGATACCAAATATGATAACTTTTATAATCTTTTTATTTGCTAAATGGCTAAAGGGTGATGATTTTAACTTTTAAAACTTTTTTTTTCACTTTAACTTTGAGTTCCCCTAGGGTGCTTCACCACTAGGGGGTGTGATCATTTATACAGCCTAATGGATTGTAATACAATGCATTAGAGTGAACAAAGAAGGTGGTTTTACTACTTCCTGCCTGGGCCAGGCAGTAGTAATACATAAAACATGGCAGCAATGGAAGTTATCACAAGGCTTTTCAGCTGCCATGTTAAACGATCTGGAGCCTGCGATTTTGCTGCGGGAGCCCTGATTTAGACGCTGCGGCCATCTTTCCCATGGCATTTAAGGGGTTGAGCAGCACGGGATGGCAATTAGCAGCTAACACTTGCCGGCTATGTAGTGGGATCGCGCTGCAAACCCACTACAAAGCCCCTTACTTGCACTATGATGTACTCATACGTAATATGTCGGTAATGGATTAAACGCTCTATGCTTTGGACAGATATTTCTAAGTCTAAAGCAGATGTAGTTTGTCAACAAGAAACTGACATCACCACTGCTGGTCAGTTTAGACTAAAAATTTTCCCCACATCTCCCAAGCTCATGCATCTACTAAACGAGTGGGAGTCGCTATTTTGATCAAAAACACCGTCTCTTAATCTCACTAAGTCTATAATTGATCCTGAGAGGCATTACATCATATTAATATATGAAATTAATGCCAAGCCATACGCTTTGGTCTCCATCTATGCCCGTAATACAAGACCATTTTCATTTATTAAAAAAATTGCCTTTGAAGCCAAAAGTGTCAGAAGAGGTGGCTTAATTCTATGTGGGGGATTTTAACTCTGTGGTATGTACAGAGATGGACAGGTCTAGACTGAGAGAAAAATCAGGTCAACAGCTCCAATCTTTGTTGTTGTTTGTGGCACTACCTCCAAACTAGTGAAAGAGATTACACTTTTTCCTCTCCCTCTAAAAAATTCCCACTCCCAGCTAGATTTTTTTGGACTTGATAAGAATTTTTGGATCAATTAATCTCCACTGATATAGGTTACATTACATGGTTGGACCACGCCCCAGTGGATATGGTTATTTCGTTCTACCTTCAAAGCCCTAGGAATCCTATGCAATTGAATAATTATATTCTCAAAAGCCCAGCTAAAGTTTCCCATTTATCCTCTCAACTCAAGGAGTTTTTTTTACATTAAATGCGCCTACTGCCTCCTCTAGTAGTAACCTATGGTGTACTCACAAAGCTTTTATTTGAGGGGTACTTATTCCAAATAGCCAGCAGAGAAAAGAGGAAACAACAATGTCAAAACATGTTGTCAGATATAAGGAAACTGGACAAAGACTTTAAGCTTAACCCTTTCCCAACCATAAGAGAGTTGTTAGTGGAGTTTAGGAGTAAACTGAGAATTATATACGTCATTCAAGGAGATAAGCCTGGTAAACTGCTCGCAAATAGTAATAAATCTCATCACGCTAAGTCAAGAATTACTGTACACATCTGACTGCCCCCTCTGAAAAGAAAATAATGAATCCTGTGGAAATAGCAAATCAATTTCCCGAATATCCCAACTCTACAACCTACAAACAAGTGAGAAGATTTCGCCTCCCTCAGATGTAGATCTCCGGGCCTTCCTAAATTTTATTAAATTACCTAAATTAAACTCCATGCAATTAGAAAATATTATGACGAACTCCAGAAAACTATCCATACTAGCAAACTAGTATGAAAGAAATTATAGTGGCTATTATTGCCACAATTCCAAAACCCAGCAAGCGACAAGATTTAACCTCGAACTATAGACCTATTTCATTACTAAATCATTTCATCAAACTCTATGCAAAAATCATAGTTTCCCATTTGAATTCAGTATTGCCTTTCTTAATTCACAGGGACCAAGTTGGCTTTGTGAAAGGTAGACAAGCTAAAGATGCTACTCGCCGCTTAGATTTAGCCCAAATTGCCGGTACGTTTACACCTGATGTGGCCTGTTGCTTGACGCAGAAAAGGCCTTCGACAGTTAGCTGGTATTACCTAAAAATAGTTTTACAAAAATTTGGTTTGTACAGTAATTACTACAAGCTATTATATATGGCTTTGTACACCCAACCCTCAGCAAGAGTTCTCTCCTCTATGTTTCTCTCCACCTCTTTTGACCTCTCCAATAGCACCAAACAGGGTTGCCCACTTTTCCCCTTGATATCTGTCCTGTGAATGGAATCCCTTGCAGAACACATTAGGTCCAACCCACTTTCTCAAGCATGTCGGTTAATGGTTTGCTCCATAAAATCAGCCCTTATATTAACGATGTAATACTGATGGTTACTGACACCCCACTCCTCTATCACAAAATTATTAGAGATATTAAATCTTTTTCTAGACTTCCTTCCGCAAACTAAGTCAAACACATCTTTATTCCCTTTAACAACGCAATATCCCAGAAACACAACTTATCCTCCTTTGGCATTTATTGGTCAGAGAACTCCATAGAGTACCTCAGAAATAAAGTTTCACATACTGCAAGTCAGACTCTTACTTTAAATTATAACTACAGGCAGTCCCCGACTTACACCGTTCCGACTTACATCTGTCACCTAGTTACAAACTATATGGGGCATGCTGGAAATTATAGTTCTATGTTCCACAGCAGAGAGTAGCTGTAGAATGACAAGTTCCAGCATGCCACAGCAGCACATGAGGTGAAAATGAGGTGAAATCTTCTTAATAGGGACAAAAACAGCAAAACAAATGTAAAAACCCTTACCTGCACTATGCAAAAACAAGAAAGCCTTCTACTGGAGTTACATTAATAAATATACATGTTCCAACTTGCATACAAATTCAACTTAAGAACAAACCTACATTCCCTATCTTGTTCGTAACCCGGGGAGTGCCTGTACTTGCTTTCACATTTAGAATCTGACGTAATAAAAATGTCCTTAATTCCCAAATTTATATATGTTTGCAGAGTTATTCCTTATCTACTCCCATTGCCTCTAGTTGACAAGTTGCAACACCCATTTTCCAAGTTTATTTGGAATGGGCACAGACCTAGGATTAAAAAGGAGCTGCTTTATCAGTCACAAAAAAAGATGGTTGAGCTGTCCCTAACTTGCTGGCCATTATATTAGAGCAGGCTGATTCAGCCTCTTGGAAACAGTTGGAATCTTCTTCCTTTACCCCTTGCAAAGTCCTTCTTAGTAGGTGCTCCTATTCCATCTACACATCTTAAACCTCTAAAACCCCTATCAAACCTTTTTAAGATTTGGTCAGCCTATGTTATATCTAACTGCTGGATCCACATTTGCAAGCGAGACATTTCCCTTTCCTCGCTAAGTTGATCCCAGATCTCTCTTTTCTCTCTTGGGGAAAACACAATTTAACTACGGTTGACCAATTATACCAAGATAGACTGATTTATTCTCAGATCTGTACTCAGACTTTCATGGTTTTATTTTGAAGAAAAAGGGTTATGAAAAAGGTATTTCTTTAGTATATAATATGATTCTTACTAGTAACAATTCTGGTAAATTCCATACTATGATAAAATGGAAGAAAGTTCTGTCAACGGTTTCCTTTAGATTATTTGCGCTTGGCCCACTATCTCCTCAAAACTCTCTAAAATTCAAATCATAGGGAAACAATGTGCAAAATCCACCTACACTGGTGTTTGCCCCCTACTAGACTAGCTCATATGTAAGCAGGCTCTTCCAATTTGTGGTAGAAGAGATGCGGACAACAAGGTAGTATGTTGCACGTCTGGTGGGGATGCCTGTTTATAAGGAACTTCTGGAAATCTGTAGAAACCTTACTTTCTGAAATCATTAAAATGACTTAAATTGACTCCTGCGCCACCAGTTCTTGACAAAGGCCTGACAAATATACCCTCTTCTTTTCGCAGTGTAGTCTTTCACATCTTTAGTGCAGCTAGAACTGCAATTACCCAACATTGGAAAGATCCATTTGTGTCAACTATAGCAGAAATTAAGAGGAGGATAATTACAGCCGAGCTCAATCTGTCTGACTCCCCATATATTTGTCTTAAAGGGGTTTTGCCAAGAAGTGATTTCCTCAGCTAACAGGCTGAACTTGAGCCTTGAAAAGAGGGGCATTGTGTTTTTGTGTTTAAAAAACAATTAACTCCTCTGTGATGTCATAGTAGTACCTCCCATGCACGTTCCCGAGGCTCAGTCTCTCTAGTTGAGCAAACATTGTTTTGCTAAATCACAGAGAATAACTATAGTGCACAAGTTAATGGGTCTTGTTTTCTCCCACTTATCTGCTCAGGAGAGAAGATTAGCTCCAGGCAGGCAGGTTTCTTTCATTCCTTCACAAACTGCTGGACTCTGAGCAGTGAGCCAAGGGAGCTGCAATCTTTACTCTGATAATTACATTACAACCAGTGCATTCTCTATACAGGAGACAGAGACTTTTTTCCCCAGTCCCTACAAAGCTCGTTCATTTTCCCTGCCATCAGATAAGAAGTTCAAACCAGCGCGGCCAGGTCAGGTCAGATCAGCTCCTGTCAGTGTCCTGGTCGTGTCTAATGTAAACTATCAGGAAACTAAGGGCATGTAATTAAAGGGGTTGTCTCACTACAAAGATTGTTTTTTATGTTAAAGATCTTGCAACAACAAGTCACTTTGCAATATGTGTCCATTACCAGTGTCCTACCTATTTCTAGATATCTCCTCTTGTAGGTACCGCATCAGCTCCTCAGGTCGCTATAGCTACAGACCTATTTGATCTCTCCTGATAGGCTGCCAGCACTGGTTGCTATAGCTTCTACTGCAGACTAGTAGAAGCCAGTAAACCCGCCCTGAATTCAGAATGAAACCAAGAAAACAGGACAAATCAATGTCGTGAGAAAACCCCTATAATGCTGTAGCTTCACTTTTTTTAATGACATATATTTAGAAAAGTGATTAAATACCCATTTTGGAGGATCCCACGTCAACATTAGATCGTGGCAAAACCTCTTTAAGAAAAATTCCCCTTGGTCTGTCTGGACGTCTTCTAAGTACTATAAACTTCATTTGTAAAACATTCTCCTGTCTTTTCTACTGATGCATAAATACCATCCCCTCTGTACTTTTCCAAATACTCTTTGGTGACACATTCACGTTTTGTTCTTGGTTAGTTGAATTTATATCCTTTTAATTTCCTACCTACATTTGTTAACAATGTCTTGGCAACTGCAGAGATGTTGTCCATCACTAGATTGTATATTACAGTTATTTGTACTTCTGTACTGCAATATTCAACCAATAAAAATTTGTTAAAAGAATCCATTAACCTTGATCAAAGTGTTTTAATCCTGTGACTGCTGGAGAGCAGTCCTTCCCTCCGATTTCTTTTCTTTTTATTACTAAGGAAGGTGGTGACAGCAGTTATTTTGGGGTGCCTGGACTGTGCTGGAGTTTGATTTATGCTCAATTTGCCATCTGAGAGAAAGGTGAGTGCAAATAAGACTGACTGGAAATAAATCAACTCCTTCAGAGTGGCCCTCACATCACATGCTGGTAAGGGTGTACGTGACACCCACCCTCAATGGAAGGGTTTCCTGCAACCAGGGCCGCCGATAGGGCATTACAACCGGTACTGCTGTACCGGGCCCGTGCGGTCTGAGAAGCCAGGGGGGGCCGCCGCCGGCAGGCTCCGCCCCCTCTGGCTTCACAGAGGCTCTCTCTTAATTGTATGCGCGTCCCTGCGACGCGCATACAATTAAGATGAACGGCGGAGCAGGGAGAGCTGTGCGCTCCCTGCCCCTGCCGTACATCGCTCAGCAGGCGGCGCGGCGGAAGTGACGTCATCGCGCCGCCTTTCGAGCTTCCTGTTCTCGGCCCCAAGCCTAAAGCAGCAGGCTTGGGGCCGGGAGGTGACGGAGACGCCGGGGGAGCGCGGCCAGGTAAGTACGTACCCACAGGGGTCCTGGATGGGGAACTATACATACTGGGGGCCCTGGATAGGGGTGGGGGGGGGGGGGGACTATACATACTGGGGGCCCTGGATGGGGGTGGAGGGGGGACTATACATACTGGGGGCCCTGGATGGGGGTGGAGGGGGAAATATACATACTGGGGGCCCTGGATGGGGGTGGAGGGGAAATATACATAATGGGGGCCTGGATGGGGGGTGGGGAAACTATACATACTGGGGGCCCTGGATGGGGGTGGGGGGGGGACTATACATACTGGGGGCCCTGGATGGGGGTGGGGGGAAACTATACATACTGGGGGGGGGGGGGGGGAAACTATACATACTGGGGGTCCTGAAACGGAGGGGGGGGGAACTATACATACTGGGGGCCCTGGGTGGGGAGGAACTATACATACTGGGGGCCCTGGGTGGGGGTGGAGGGGGGACTATACATACTGGGGGCCCTGGATGGGGGTGGAGGGGGGACTATACATACTGGGGGCCCTGGTTGGGGGGGGGGGGGGGAAGGAAACTATACATACTGGGGGCCCTGGATGGGGGTGGGGGGACTATACATACTGGTGGCCCTGGATGGGGGTGGAGGGCGGACTATACATACTGGGAGCCCTGGATGGGGGTGGGACTATACATACTGGGGGTCCTGGGTGGGGGTGACTATAAATACTGGGGGCCCTGCGTGGGGGGGGACTATACATACTGGGGGCCCTGGGTGGGGGGGGGACTATACATACTGGGGGCCCTGGGTGGGGGGGGACTATACATACTGGGGGCCCTGGGTGGGGGTGAGGGGGGGGGGGACTATACATACTGGGGGCCCTGGATGGGGGTGGAGGGGGAACTATACATACTGGGGGACCTGGATGGGGGGGGGGACTAAACATACTGGGGGCCCTGGATGGGGGTGGGGGGGGCCTATACAGAAAGGGGGCCCTGGATGGGGGTGGAGGGGGGACTATACATACTGGGGGCCCTGGATGGGGGTGGAGGGGGGACTATACATACTGGGGGGCCTGGATGGGGGTGGAGGGGGGACTATATATACTGGGGGCCCTGGATGGGGGTGGAGGGGGGACTATACATACTGGGGGCCCTGGAGGGGGGAGAGGGGGGGACTATACATACTGGGGGCCCTGGATGGGGGTGGGGGGGACTATACATACTGGGGGCCCTGGATGGGGGTGGAGGGGGGACTATACATACTGGGAGCCCTGGGGGTGGGGGACTATACATACTGTGGGCCCTGGATGAGGGTGGGGGGGGACTATACATACTGGGGGCCCAGGGCAGGGGTGGGGGGGGACCTATACATACTGGGAGCCCTGGGTGGGGGGGGGGAACTATACATACTGGGGGCCCTGGGTGGGGATGGGGGAACTATACATACTGGGGGCCCTGGGTGGGGATGGGGGGACTATACATACTGGGGGTCCTGGGTGGAGGTTGGGGGGAACTATACATACTGGGGGCCCTGGATGGGGGTGGGGGAACTATACATACTGGGGGCCCTGGATGGGGGTGGGGGGGGGGAACTATACATACTGGGGGCCCTGGATGGGGGGGAACTATACATACTGGGGGCCCTGATACTAGGGGGAAACGGGGAAGCTATACATACTGTGGGCCCTGATACTGGGGGGGGAGAGGGGAAATTATACATACTGTGGGCCCTGATACTGGGGGGAGGAGGGGGGAAACTATACATACTGTGGGCCCTGATACTGGGGGGGGGGGGAGGGGGGGCGGAACACCTACAGGGGGCCCTGGATGGGGGGGGGAAACTACACCTACAGGGGGCCCTGATACTGGGGGGTGGGGAAGCTATTCCTACAGGGGGCCCTGGATGGGGGGGGAACTATGCCTACAGGGGGCCCTAATACTGGGTGGTGGGGAAACTATGCCTACAGGAGGCCCTAATACTTGGGGGGGGGACTATTTGTCTACAGGGGGGCCCCAATGACTGGGGGGAACTATTTGCCTACAGCGGCGGACTATACTGCCTACAGGGGGCCTTAATATACAGGTGGGGGGGGGGCTATTCTGCCTACAAGGGGGCCCTAATCTACAGGAGGGGGACTATTCTGCATACAGGGGGGCCTTACTCTACAGTGGGGGACTATTCTGTTTACAGGGGCGGCCTAATCTACATTGGAGGACTATTCTGCCTACAGGGGGGGCCATAATCTACAGGAGGGGGACTATTCTGCCTACAGGGGGGTCTTAATCTACAGGGGGGACTATTCTGCCTACAGGGGGCCTTAATCTACAGTGGGGGACAATTCTGCCTACAGGGGGGCCCTAACCTACAGGGGGGACTATTCTGCCTACTGGGGGGTCTTAATCTACAGGGGGGCGGACTATTCTGCCTACAAGGGGGCCCTAATCTACAGGGTGCGGACTATTCTGCCTACAAGGGGGCCCTAATCTACAGGGGGGGGGGGACTATTCTTCCTACAGGGGGGCCCTTACCTACAGGGGGGGACTATTCTGCCTACTGGGGGGTCTTAATCTACAGGGGGGACTATTCTGCCTACAGGGGGGCCTTAATCTACAGGGGGGACAATTCCGCCTACAGGGGGGCCCTAACCTACAGGGGGGGGACTATTCTGCCTACAAGGGGGCCCTAATCTACAGAGGGCCCTATTCTACCTACAAGGGTGGCCTAAGCTACAGGGGGCCCCCATTGTACCTACATGGGAACCCTAACCTACCGCCCGGGGGCCTGAAGCTGCCTGCATCTCCCCAAGCTACCTAGCTACCGCCCGGGGGCCCCATTGTAAACTGCAGACCGACTGAGGGAGCACCCAAATTACCCGGGGATAATTCTTACCATTCGGGCCATTATAAATGGGGAGTTTGTACATGGGGGGAGGGGGCACTCACTTGGGAAAATGATTAAAAAAAATGAGGAGTCTCAGGTATTTGTGTTGTAAATTCTATAGGGACGAGTGGTGGACGGAGGAAGTCATCATGGAGGTCTGGACCGAATTGAGAAGAAAAGAGAAAGTGAACGACTCTTCAGACATGACGCCACCTGTGAGGCCCTAAATGTAAGTAAACTATTTGCAAAGCACCTGTGTACCTGGTATCAACCACTATAGGGTCACTGTATGGAGAAAATATTGTTTTTGGTGTGATGGTTTATAATCACTAACAGTATGGCGGTATTCTTCAGTATTGTTATGTTGGAGATATGTGGTGATGATGTGGCGGCATTATTAGGTGCTTGTATATTGTTGTTTTGTGATATTGGTCTTGGTATACTGGTTTAGTCAATAACATTATGGTGGTGCTAGTCAATATATGGTAGTGATAGGTGGCGGTATTATTTAGAATTTGTATATTGTTGCATGGCAATATTGGTCTGGGTATACTGGCTTTGCCAGTAACATTGTATTGGTGACATGTGGAGGTATTTGCTGGACCTTGTATAACCCAGCAAGAACTAAATCCAAAAACAATGGCACTATTGCATTTTTTTTTTCTTGCGACCCCAAAAACAATTTTTTATTTTTCTGGGGTGGCGATGGTTGTGGGGCTGTGTCGGGACGGCCTGAGCGGGGGAGGAGCAGGGGGTTGTGTCAGCCGGAAATTATAAAAATAACAATTTAAACATTTTCTCTACACAAAAAAAACCCACACAAACAAAATCAGACAGAATTTCTTACCATCATCTAAGGTGATGTCTTGCAAGCCAATTGACTGGAAGTTCAGATCCCCATCCTCAGGCTCAGGTTTAACAGACAGCGAAGTGTCATCATGTTGGAATGGAGAAGAGTCCTGAATTGCATGGTGCCCAAGAGTGACAGTGTGGGGAAGGCTAGCCAGTCCAGGGCTGTGGGATTGAGAAGGCAGTTGTCCAGAATGAACCAGTGGGGTGGAAGATGGTGATGAAGCCTTTACACTTGATGTTGGTGATTCGTATGGAATAGGCTGCATTTGAGGAGAAGATGGAGTGGACAGTGGTGAGTGTGTTAATGAATTTTTATTAGCACTGGTGTGGACAGAGGTAGGGCCTGATTTTGTCAGGTGGTATGAGACGGATGGAAGCTGAAGTGGAAGATGCCCGATTGACTGATTTGTTGAAGATGATGGACTGGTACTTTGACCAGTGTTTGGACAAGAGTAACCAATCTGTTGGAGATGTGATGATTGAACTGAATGGACCAGTGGATCAAGGATGGCAGGAAGTGAGGTGGAAGGACTTAATCTTGATGCTTGGTACTGCATCATTGCCAGAGATTGAGGATCATGGTTGACCAAGTGATGAATACCTGCTTCTTTCTGAAATGACAGTGCATCATACCCCTGAGCAGGGACTGAATTCAATGGAAGACTAGACTGTCCATTGTACATTACATTAGACTGTATAGATGGATAGGAAGACCTGGTGTCAGAAGCGGATACATGATACGACTGCTGCAATGTTGGAGGGAGACATTCTGCTCTCCCATTTAAGTTCCTACCTTGTGTAAGGCGGGGAACTCCATGATTCACCAGGGATGAGTATGTAGGTTGACCAGGGCATCCTAAACGTCGGTCCAAAGCAGGCATGAGATTATCATGGTTAGGTCTTCGATCTGTAGAAGACCTATCGGAGTGCAGGGGTTGTTGATTAGATACACTCACTACATGGGGCAGAGATGCAGAAGATGTTGATGGTAGATCCTCTTCTTCCATATTTTCTCTTTTTAAGATAACTGTTGAAAAAATAATAAATATTTTAGGAATTATAATTGAAGGGCAGAAATAATATGAAGATCCTTTTAGATAAACAAAATAGAAAAAGTGCCTGCCTCATTTGTTGTTTTTTGATACTCTTTAACCCCTTCCGTACAAGAGCCATAACTTTTTTAATTTTCAATCTACATAGACAAATGAGGGATTTTATTCTGTAGCAAAGAATGTACTTTCTCATGGTGTCATTCACTATACCATAGAATATAGAAAAACCACAAAAAAATTCTAAGTGGCCGGAAACCGTACTTGTGCAATGTTTGCCAGACTTTTATTTTTATGGCGTTCACTCCTTGGTATAAATAATGTGTTATCTTCCGGCAATACAAAATAAGTAGGTTGGTTATGCTATAATACTGCCTGCTTCAGGAAAAATTGCATACATGGCTTTCAGCCGCCATATTAACCATTTAGATGTCACTGCTACAATCAACATGGCGTCTAAAGGGTTAAACAGGTAACAGAGCTGGCTCCGTTTCCTTCTGTTACTGATGGGAAGCAGCTGCAATTAGAAGCTGACACCAGCCCCCTATGTAGCGAAGTTCTATGTACTGAGTAATATCACTACATAGAACTTTACCAACACCAGGACATACCAGTACATCCTGTGTCGGTAAGGGGTTAAATCCTTGGAGTCACAGCCAGTGGTGACTTTTTGTATCTCGCCTTTTTTCCTTGCCTTCTTAGGGGCCGTTCACACGGCTTATTTCAGGGACGGATTGCAGCCGTATTGCGCACCGTACTGCGCTGCAATACGGCTGCAATCCGTCCCAGCCATTACGGTAATCCACAGTTCTCACAGAGAACTATGGATTCCGTCTCTCCTAGCTGCTCGGCGAATCCGCCGGGCGGGAAGAAAGTGACATGCACATTATCCCGGCGGAATACGCGCCGTGGATAATGCATGTATATGGGGCCGGGAGCTGCGCCCCTGCCCCTTATTCAAGCCGGAATTGCGGGCGGAATCCGTCCCGAAATTACGGCTTGAATAAGCCGTGTGAACTGGCCCTAAGAGTCATATTTGTCCATTAAAAAGGAAGCCCTCAAACAGCTTTGTTGATAGAAAATTGTCACTAATTAACTTTTTACTGCTGCAAAATTTTTTGGTGAAAATGTTTTTCTTTTTCCATCAGCATAATCTAAGATCTAAGATTTTTATGTTGACATAGCTGAGGATTTGTTTTTTTTGGTGGGATGGGTGATCTTCAATGGTTTTTATCTAACGTTACTATTTTATTTAAATAATACCAAAAAAATGTACTGTGAAACCAAAGAAAATGTTGCCATGTTTGTCATGAAAGCTGGAGGCAAAACAACAGCATCCAGTTTCTCTGTGATGTAAGCCTACCAGGCCTTGCCCGGAGTCTGTCAGTTGGCAACATGCAATAAAATATAATACATTGTACTGCATGACTAACAGTGAAGTGTATGTACAGGCAGTCCCCGGGTTACAAACGGGATAGGGACTGTAGGTTTGTGCTTAAGTTGAAATTGTATGTAAGTCGGAACAGGTAGATTTATTAAACTCCAGCAAAAAAAAATTTTTTCATTTTGGATAGTACAAGGAACAGTTTTGCTGTCTTTGCCTTTGTTTAGAAGATTTCACCTCACTTTCTGTATTTTTGTGATTTGGGTTATCATGGGGCATGATCAGTTTTTGAATGTCAGCCACGTCAAAAGTCTCTTTTGTAAACTAGGGGCGTATGTAAGTGGGAACGATGAAGTCGGGGACTGCTTATTTGGTATCCCCGCAATTTAATTGAATGGGATAAAACGTCATTTTATTTAACCCCGAAATACGGCGCTGAAAAAAATTTAGAAAAAACAATTATGCTCACCACTGTAAAAAATCTTAAAATTAAAGCAAAAGTCCCCAAATGTCCAAAAAGATGCCTCGGGATTAACAGCCTGTCAGACACAGGCAAATGCAAACAGCAAAGATCCAGAAATGGTTTCAAAACCTCCAGCACCAAAAAATGAATAAAAACATATCCTTTAATCCATATTATATTAAAAAGAATTCAGGGTTCTCCATGTCATCTGACGCGTTTCAAGCGGAAACCGCTCTTACTCGTAGACTGGTTGTGGAGAAAAAAAGAAAAACCTAAAAACAAAAAAAATGACCATGAACTCGGAAATGCACAAAAGAGAAAAAGCTGAGTATCAAGTGATTAGCTGAGTATCATGTCAGTCAAAGAATCAACCTTCAATTTCAACATCTCAGAGGGGAGTAAGCACAGAGTGCAGGCAGCCAATCACAGCGCAGGGGGTGTTTTCCATCCAGGGGGGGTTCCCCAATGGGATGAAATGTCGTAGCCCCAAACCACAAAAGGGGCGTTTTCCAGCCTCTTGCAGAAAACGTATTAGCAAGATTAGTCAGATTGCTATATAATGATTAGGTAAGCAAAAATTTGAAAAGTGTTATTTTTAGTCCCATATTGATAAGTCTTTGTAGCGAGGGGGAAACCCTTGAAAAATGATTTTTAGATATTTTTAAGGATTTGTTTTTTTATTTGCTTATATTTATGCATTTACATGAATATTTTTTTTCTCCTATTTTCTTGTGCTTTCTTTTTAATGTTTTTAGAATATACTATACAATCTGTTTGTATTCTCAAGTTGATGGACATTGCTGGTAGCTCACATGCATTCTCTTTGATAAGTTTTTGAATGTCAGTATGTGATTCCATGATGGGGTTAAATCCAATAGGATTTACCCAATTACACGCGCTGAGCATGCATGTTTATAACACTATGAATAAGGCGGTCTGCCGAAATGCGTCAGTGCAGTGACATCTGGTGTTTTGGAGTTTACACCTATACCTATTGTGAAATTACCATTTTAACTATGAATATAAATAGAGATATTTTAACTATTTACCACCACCCGGGGCTTGCTTGATACGGATTCCTTGAGTTTTTTTGATTGCATTTTTTGAGGGGGGATTTGATGGTCTTTTGAGCAGCCCCTCTATTTTCTACGCGTTTGTAAGGGAAAAAGACAGTCGTCCCCCCATTTTACCCTATTTGCTAAAGTTTTGACCCAGAGGAAGCAAAAACCCCTTAAGGTAGAAGCCAATTGTCCTTTTTTAGGGAAAAAAATTCCTTCCCCGACTCCAATCTGGAAATCAGAAAAAAATCCATGGATACGTTTTTGAGTGTCATGTAACTTGTGTTTGTGAGGTGCCCTCCCGAAATATTTTGTTATTTTTATAAAAAATATTTTGGATTTTATTAAAGTCCCTACTGAATGGTGTGGAGAACACTGTTTTCGCTGCCATTTTATTACTCTTATGGTTACGTTTTTTAATCAGTAAAACCCTGGGCACAAAAAAGGTCCCCGGTTAAGGGGCTTTCTGGATCTGGAACTGGGTATAGATTTGGGGGGCTTTTAAACTCCCGTAAAGTTTTATTTTAAAAATTAAAAATTTCCATTTTATTTTGATTTTTCTCTTTGCATATTATTGTGATATTGATTTTAAATTGTATCAAATATTATATTCCCTTATTTAAATTTTTCAAGCATTGTCTTCTCCCCGTTTTTTAATAGTCACAATTAGGTTTTTAGAATACATTCACCTGTAAAGCAAAAGAGGGGGAAAAGATGTACGGAGCTGAAAAAAAAATTCCTACTTTATGTATGCTATATTAGGTAGAGTGTTTGTCTTTTATATTATGCCGTGAACAAGGGCTATATTGAACGCCCGAAACGCGTAGGCTACGTCTATGTAGCTATTTTTATCCCTGTATGTACTATGTGTACTAGTGTCTCTCAATAAAAATCGCCTATGCGGGATCGTTTATCCATTTGTTCGTGCCCCTGGTATAGTAAGGTCTGTTCTCTGTTTAGTTAGAGCTCAAGCGAGCAGGTTTTTGTTTTACATTTTTGCCTGAAGTTACGGCTGTAGTGTTTTGTTGCTGTTTAACCCCTTCACGACCCTGGCCGTATCATAAGTTCCAGGTGGTTTGTGGGTTCACGACCTGGTACGTATGATAGTCCTGAGGATCGCGGAACTCTAAGGCAGTTTCAGAGTTTCGCGCGATCGGCGCGGGGTATCAGCTGTATATTACAGCTGACATCCCGCCAGGGTGCTCGTTAGCGTCGGCCCGACCCCGGATCCGATCGCTCCGGGGGGGGGGGCCGGTTTTAACCCTAATTATCGCGCCGATGGGCGGGCGCAATAATTAAGAGAGACGCAGAGGAGATCGCTCCTCCTGGATTCTGTCGGCGAGCAGCGCACGGATCGGCCGATCCGTGTGTCCTGCCTCCTACAGACTCCACGGAGGCAGTGATTGCCTTCCGGGTTGTCTATGACGTCACGACGACGGCGGTTGGCCCTGAGTGGGCACGCCCCGGCATGACGTGATGACAGTTGTCATAGGAACCAGTCATAGGCAACAAGCTATGTACTGATTCCTTATTGATTGAGAGATCTAAAAGATCTCTCATTCAATCCCCCTATGGGGAAAATAAAAAAAATAACGTGAGAAAAAGTGAAAAAAAAAAAAAAGTTAAAAAAAGTGAAAAAAAAACATGTAAAACATAAACCAAAAATTAAAGTAAAAACACGTACACCGCCCCTTTTCCCCGTTTCAAAAGCCAATAGCCAAAATTTGATCAAAAATAAATAAAGTACCCATATTTTGTATCGCGCGTCTGCGTAAAGGTCCTGCACTAAATCTGTCATGTTAATTAACCGTATGGTGAACGCCGATTTAAAAAAACCCAAAAAAAAAACATTCACAGAATTAGTAATTGTTCATCCCGCAAGCAATAAATTGGAATAAAAAGCGATCAAAAAACTCCTATATAACACGCCCAAGTTGTACCAATTAAAACGTCAGTTCATCCCGCAAAAAAAAAGTCCTCCTTATGCTCTGTATACGGAAAAATAGAAAATGTAGGCTCTCAGAAAGATAGCGATGCATAAATATCTGTTTTACACACTAAAAACACTTTTCTTTTTTTTTAAAGGGCTTCAGCTTAAAAAAAAACTATATAAAAAGGGTTATCGCCATAATCGTAGCGACCAAAGAGTAAAAGTAACTTATCCGGATACTGCCTGGTGAGCCCTGTTAATAAATAAAATAAAAAACACCTCCTAGGATGCAGTATTTTCTTCACCCTGGCCTCAAAAAATTAGATTTTAAGCGATCAATAAGCACTTGTCCACCCAAAAAATGTGTTACTAATAAATAATGTCACTCATCTTGCCAATAAACAAGTCCCAACACAGCTCCAAGCACAGAAAAAATTTAAAAGTTATGGGCTCTCGGGACTATGGCGATGCAAAAACATATTTTCCTGGTTGAAATAAAAGTGTTTTATTGTATAAAGCAGTAAAACATAAAAAAATATACAAATTGGATATCGGTGGTATCGTATTGACCTGCTGAGTAAAGGCTCCAGGTCTTTTATACCGGTACAGTGACCGCTATTAAAATAAAAATAAAAACACTACCAAGATTGCTGTATTTTGTTAAAAAACATGCTACAAAACAACCTTAATAAAAAAATTGAAATAGAATTTCCATAGTGCAACCGCATATCGGTACCAATAAAAAACTTAACTAATCCGCAAAAAAACAAGCCCATACACAGCTCTGCACACAGCAAAATAAAAAAAGTTTATGGCCTGTCAGAATAGGGACAACTAAAACGCAATTTTTTTATAGACTTAATTTCTACTGTGTAAAAGTATATAAAACAGAAAAAAAACTATATAATTCCTATATCATTGTAATTGTACCGGACCCCCATAGTAAAGTTATAACATGCATTTACTCTGCACGGCCGAATGCTGTAAATTGAACTCAAAAAACAATGAGCCGAACGGCGTTTTTTCCCCCCATTTTTCATTGCCAATGCTAAAAAAAAAAATTTGGAAACACGCTGTGCATCCAAAACGCCACAGTTACACCCCTAGATGAGATCCCTGATGGGTGTTGAATCCAAAATGGGGCGACTTCTGGAGTTTCGCGCTGTTCTGCTACTTTGGGGCTTTGCAAATGCAACATGGCCCCAACCAAAATCTGCGTTCCAAAAGCCAAAATAGCGCTCCAATCCCTTATACGCCCTGACCATGCGCCCAACAGCTGTTTACACCCTCATGTTAGGGTATGAAGAACGTGGAGAAATTGGCTTAACAAAGTTTTAGGGGTTATTTTTTCAGGATTCCTGAGTATTATGAACATTTTTAAGCTAAATTGCTGATTATTGAAATAAATTTTTTTTTTTAATTTGCTCAGCCTTTTGTTAAAAAAAATTTGTGAATTCACACTGTGGTCTTATATCAATGGCACCCCGTGGATTATATTCATATAAGGGGTGTGTGTAGTTTCCAATATGCGGTCTATTTAGGGTGTTTATTAAGTTTTGAGCACTGTAGGGTGTCCCCAAAACTGAAATGGCACCTAAATAAAATCGTATTGAAATTGAGACCCCAGAGTATAGTAGGTGCTCCTCCTATTCTGGGCTTATGGTTGAGCCAAATAATGCACTAGGGCACATATGGGATATCTCTAAAATAGGGCAGGACCTGGGGGAATTGATATTAAGTTGCATTTACCTAGTCACATTTACCGTATTCCAGTGAATAATGGATAATATATTGAAAATCTGCAAAAAAAAGTGAATTTTGAAATTTTCACCTCCAATTTGCTTTAATTTCTGTGAAATATCTAAGGGTTATCAAATTCCATAAATAGTGTTGTAAATCGTTAAAGGGGTCAGGTTTCTTCCAAGTTGGTGTCTCTTATGGGGGTACTCTAAATGCAGGCCCCTCAAAGCCACGCCAGAACTGGATGTGGTCCCTAAAAAAAATGTATATTGCTAATTTTCATGGAAAAATGTGAGAACATTACTTACTAAATTTCTAAGCCTCTAATGTCGTAAAAAAAATAAAAAAAAAAAATAAAAAAAAAAAAAAAAAAAAAAAAAAAAAAAAAAAAAAAAAAAAAAAAAAAAAAAGACATTTAAAAAATGATGCCAACCTATAGTGGACATATGGTGATGTAGTTATAAAACTATTTTTGTGGGGATAATTATGCTCTGTCTTGCACGCAGAAATTTTGCAACTTTTCAAAATCGCAAATTTTTCCAAATTTTCTGAAATTTTGATATTTTCACAAACAAACAGGATTGTATGGATAAAATTTTCTTACTAACTTAAAGCACAATGTCTTTGTCACGAGAAAACAATCTTCTGAATCACATGGCTAGGTAAAGTGTCAATAAGTTATTCTCACATAAAGTGTCATATGCCAGATTTCAAAAATAGGGCTGTGTCAGGAAGGTCAAAACAGGCTGGGTCCTTAAGGGGTTAAATAAACCCAGGCCTTGCCTGGACTTGGATTTTCTGCACTGTCACTGTCTCTGTCCTTGAAAGCCCAGGCTGCTCCCGGATTCTGATCCCTCTACATATTGGACTTCGCATGCGCATAATGTGACCAGACGTCCTGATTTTGGTGGGACGGTCACAATGCAGAACGGCTGTAGTAGTCATGCGTGCACATAGTTTCAGTATGCATGCAGGAGAGTTAAAACAAGGGGGAATGGGTTTGTTGAAATCTCTGGTGGACAATTGGTGAGCAACCTGAATAGGGTGTTGTACCTAAGACCATATGAAAAGGAAATTGAACTAGACCACATGGGACCGGACCCCTATCCCCTGATGAAGCCAATTTTGGTGGTTGAAACTTGTTGGGGAGGTCAGGCATGACATTTTAATTTGTGATTTCTCACCTCTTTATACAAGTGTCACCCGCTGGCAAAGGGTCTCACAAGGAAACCTTATTTTGTTTTATGTCCATTGGATTAGGGGATGACTGCCCAAGTAGGATATTTTGGATCCCTTATTGGAATTGGTAAAATCACTGTATTATAAGGCTCCCCTGTTAATTAGGTGGTGTTCCACTCAGGACTTGATATAGAAAAGGATTTTTATTCTTTCACAATTAGAAAGGGATAAATTGAGAGGTTAGAAATAGGTTTTTAAATAGGTGTATAGAGGATAAGTGATATACAGAATAAAAGTTACGTTTTAGTGCTTTATAGATTGAGAACTGATAGAGTTTAAGTTTGCCTATGGCAAAACAGCAAATATAGTGATATATAGGAATGAAACTCACCATCCCCAACAGCAGGCATCAGACTTTCTTATCAAAGGAAAGCGGGTCACTAAGCTTTTCTATATAGTTCCTTATATAGGTAATATAACTCCCCAGTAGGTAATAGGCATACTAACCCACCAGCAGGTAGGTAGGTATATAAGTGTTGTATAAAATTGAGGTTCTATATATTTGTGTGACCTAACTTCTGCAGGAATGAGTCTGGGGCGGATGGAGAAGAATAAGGAAAGTGAAGACTCCTATAAGTAAAACACATCACTTAGTGATTCCTTAAAATGTATCACTGCCGACTGTAATCAGTTATGTGTCTGTAGACTCTGTATACACTGGTATCTACCACAATATGTTCACTGTATAGAGATAATTACAGACTGCTGAGGCTGTTTACAGTCTGGGCCAAAAGTTTTGAGAATGACAACAAATATTATATTTTACTTGATCTGTTGCCATCTGGATTTTTATGTGTGTTTGTCGATTGTTTTTATCACATATACGAAATACAAGTGCAATTCATAGTTTGATTAACAAAAGCTTTTATTGACTGTTAGAATGAGTTAATGCAGCAAGTTAATATTTGCAGTGTTGACCCTTTCTTCTTCAGGACCTCTGCAAATTCTCACATAATAGTTGGCATGCTTCAATCGACTTCTGGACAAAAAAAATCCCTAGACTACGATAGCCGCATCACACTCATCTTGCCAAATCCCGCAACGTGACCTTCGAATTTCCTGCATCCACCAACGGAACAACATTTGTGGTTTTTGTTATGCTCCACCCGTTCTCTTGGATGATTGACCACAAGTTCTCAATAGTGGATTATGATCTGGGGAGTTTACACGGCCATGGACCCAAAAATCTCCTTGTTTTTGTTCCTGAGCCAATTTACGTTACTCTCTTTGCTTTATGGCTAAGGTTGCTCCACTCTTGCTGGAAAAGGTATTGTTGATCACCAAACTGCTCTAGGGACGGTTGGGAGAAGTTCTCTTGGAGGACATTCTGGTACCATTCCTTTATTACATGGATGTGTTTTTAGGCACGACTGTTAGAGAGCCCGATTACCTTGGCTGAGAAGCAACCCCCACACATGAATGCGTTATCTGGATGCTTTACAGTTGGAATGAGACATGGATGGTGGTATCCGCTCACCTTGTCTTCATCGAACAAGCTGGTTTTCCAGATGTTCCAAACATATTGGAAAAGGGGAGTTCATCAGAGAAATGACTTACCACTAGTTCCATCAGCTAGTCCACTCCTGTTCCTTTGGCAGAATTCACGGTCTGTCCCTGATGGTTTTTTCTGGAGAGAAGTGGCTTCTTTGCTGGCCCTCCTAGACACCAGGCCTTGCTCCATGAGTCTCCGACCTCACAGTGAGTGCAGATTGCAATCAAACCTGCCTGCTGCCATTCTGAGCATGTAGCTCTGCATGCTGGTAGCCCGGATTCGAAGCTGAAACCTTTTAAGAGACGGTCCTGGCGGCTTTGCTCCGTCTCTTCTTGGGTTGCCTGGAGCCTTTTACGGCCATACAATAGAACCTCTCTCCTTGAATTCCTTGTTGATGCGATAGTTGTTGGACTGAGGTGCATCTTTCTAGTGCGATACATCTTCATGTTAGGCCAGGTTTTGTGGAGTTGCTGATGGACTGCACGTGTTTCCTTTAGGAAAACCATGGTTAATCAGAAGTGCAACAATGATGCAAAGCACCTGCCTCCTTTTAAAAGTTGTACACGTGGTGTGATTCTTCACTTAATCATGAAGATTGATCTCCAGCCCTTTGTCCTCATCAACACCACAACTGTGTTAATGGGCAATAACTTGAAACGGACGTTAGGTATGGTCCTTTTTAGGCAGGCCTGCAATGAAGTTGAAATGTGTTTTGGGGGAAAAAGTTCATTATTCTAGGGCTACGATTGATCTTCTGCAATTAATTGCTGTTAAGCTGATCATTCTTTATTATTTAACATTCTGGCAGTATATGCTATTTGCCATTATAATACCTGACTGCAGTAGACTTTGTAAAAATTAACATTTGTATAATTCTCAAAACTTTTGGCCATGACTGTACACTGGTATCTACCACTATATGGTCACTATAGATGCGGGAAACAGGCTAAAAGAGACAAACAGTTTAAATGACATTTTTGCTGTAGCAACTGAGAAACTGTTGCTAAGGGCAACCTGCCCCTGATAACGTGTCTGTGGAGGAATTGTCAACCCATATGTCCTGGGTGAAAGCTGCAACAGCATAGCAATCAGAGACTGCTAAGATGGACAAGCTGTTGAAACTGTTAATCCAGGCTAATACTAGCCCCCAACTGATGACGGCAACTCAGCAAAACGTGTATGAAGAGGCCAGCCCAGGCTGAAACCAATGCTCTGCTGACAGAGACTAACCGTCTCGCCTAGCAGGAGCAGCAGCACATTAACAGGCAACTGCAAGAGCAAGTACAAGTTGTGGCACAAAGTGTGCAGAGGTCATCAACCTCGCTTCCCACCACCCGTGCTGCAGTACAGACGTCTCTGCTGAAGATGACGCTCATGGATGACATTGAGGCCTATCTTGCTGTGTTTAAAAGTGGCGGACAGGAGAAATTACCTGTGGCCCAGCGTAAATTCACTGCTCCATACTACATCGGCACATCAAGTGGCAACTAAGAGAGGTATTCCAGTGAGCCAGTTTGTTTGGGCCTGTTGCATTTGTTCCAATGATAAATTGCTTCTTCAACAATCTGAATATTTCATGGAAGGTTTTTGGATCGTGGATACAAGAAATTTGTTACACAACAAGGATTTCATAAAGCTCCGGGGATGAAGAGAGAACAGCTTTTAGTCAACACAGGAAGAAATAAATCTAGAGATTCCTTTAAAGAGGTGAGATTTATTTCCTCATTCAGTAAATGATGGTGTGAAATTTAGCCAAACATTGGCATATTTTACAGATGGACTCTTCCATCGATAAATTTATCCATCCATATCCTTCCATTACATATCAAAGAATAAAAAATGTAAGAGACTTATTTGTCCACAGTTATTATCAGGGGACTACTATAAGAAATGTGTTTAGTTCTAAGGGCACAAAATGGGGCTGTTTTAGATGTAATGAATGTTTGGCTTGTCAAAATATTGTGAGGACCACTTATTTTACCTCAGGCGATGGGAAAAGATCCTTTGATATGCGGCAACATATTACATGTAAAACGAAGGGGGTCGTTTACTATGCTTCTTGTCCCTGCAATTTGGTTTATATAGGATTTACCTCATGCAAGTTGAAATTACGTGTCCGTGAGCATATAAATTACATTATGAAAGCACCCACGATGTGTGATGTTACCCAGTTAAAACCAATTCCAAGACATTTCTTCACCCACCACAATTTTGACACGACACTTCAAGTAAGAGGAATTGATAGGATACATATCACTAACCGTAAAGGAGATTGGATAAAGTTACTGGCTCAGTTGGAAACCCGTTGGATCATGAGGCTCAGTACATTAAGTCCCCATGGTCTTAACGAGGTCCTCAGTTTTGCCCCTTTCCTGTAATTTTTTTTTGTTTTTTTTATTAGTGTGTGTCTTTGATTGTATGTCTCATATGTCTTCCTTTTTATTTCCTCTTCGCAGGTTTTAATTTTGGTGGGATTCTGTAAATACATGGACTGTGAGCAGGGTTATACTTTATGTAGACTGAACAAGAGAGCAAGAAGATGGTGCGTTTTATCTAGTGTGAGGGGGATCAGCAGCAGGTTGTCAACATGGGCTTTGGCAGACAGAGACAGTGACACAGGATTTAAAAGGGGGGTGATGCCTGGTTGTATTCATCCAGTACAAAAACAAAACAAAAGGCCTTAAACTTCAGGCCAAAACATAAATGAAATACCTGCTCTCCTCTCTAGACTCACACAGTCTGTAGAGCCCAGCAGTGCTTTCCTCTTAAAGGGAATCTGTCATTAAAAATGTATTTATTTTTATTGATGAAATATTGTTTGTTCATTTTTGTATCAATTTTTAGAATATTTTTTCTTCTTTCAATTTGTGGTAAATATTAAAAAATGCATAATAATTTTCAATATTTCCCACTCTTAGCCACCAGAGGGAGCACCCCCCCAAAAGTCTTCTTCTCAAGGACAAACACAATGAAATACAGCCTGCTGTAAATGTGGGCTGGTCTGGTGGTGACCTCAAAGCCTCCCCCCTGCCCTGTGTGCAAAAGGAGGGGGATGGGGATTGTAGACTCAATCTCCATTTTGTTGGTGACTGAGGCCCACCATACAGAGCTGCTGTGTATCCATACTGAAAAAGAAATAACCGAGTGAAATTGTGATTACATTTAGGGTATGTTCACACGGCGTCTCTGACTCCCTGTTACATACGCTTTTGGATAGTGTTTGGGTCCGTTTTGTCATCCCTAAACGGACCCAAGCACGATCTAATAAATAGCAGTGTGATTATACATTGCAGTTTATTAGAAACACCCATCGGCGTTCAGACGAGTGATCACCGATGCATGTCCCCTGCGTCTTTCGGAAACAGTTTCAAGAAAAAGACAAATCAATTCTTGGTCCAAAAGACGCAGCAGGAGCCCTATTTAACCCCTTAACGACCCTAGATGTATGCATACAAACCAGGTCGTTTGGGGTTTACGCCCCTGGACGTATGGCAACGTCCCCGAGGAATCGCCGGGGAACTCTAAAACCCGAGTTCGTGCGATCGGCGGGGGTGTCAGCTGTACATTACAGCTGACATCCCGCTACGTTGGCCCCGACCCGAGATCGCTCCGGGGGGCCGGTTAACCCCTTCATTATCGCGAAACCCTCAGGTCGCAAAAACCAAAATTAGACGGCAGGAGGAGATCGCTCCTCCTGCGCTCTGTCGGCGACAGCAGCGCATGACGTGCGGCTGCTGTGTGCTGACAGACAGCACGGAAAGCATAGAATGCCTTCCGGGTTGTCTGTGACGTCACGATGACCGGCAGTGCCCTGTGGGCATGGCCCGGCATCGTGACTGACAGTTACCATAGAAACTAGTGCACAGCCACAGGCTATGTACTGATTCCTATTGAATGAGAGATCTGAAGGGTCTCTCATTCAAATCCCCTATGGGGAAAAGTAAAAAAAAAAAAAAAAAAGTGAAAAAAATAAAAAAAAAATAAGAAAAGTGAAAAACAAGTAAAACACAAACACGAAAAATAAAATAAAAAACACGTACACCGCCCTTTTCCCCTTTACAAATGCCAATCGCCCAAAAAAGATCACAAATAACTCACGTACCCATATTTGGTATCGCCGCGTGCGATACCAATCTGCCCTATAAATCTGTCCTGTTAATTAACCCGTACGGTGAATGTCATAAAAAACAAAACAAAAAAACAATCACAGAATTAAGATTTTTGTTCATCCCGCAGCACATAAAATGGAATAAAAGTGATCAAAACCTCCTATAAACGCCAACGTTGTACAAATTAAAACGTCAGTACATCCCGCAAAAAAAAAAAAAAAATTACTAAAACAGAACTGTATACGTAAAAATAAAAAAGTTATGGATATCAGAAAATAGCGATGCATAAATATTCTTTTAAACACTAAAAACACTTTTTTTTTTTTAAAGTGCTTCAACATAAAAAAAACTATATAAATTTGGTACTGCAATAATCGTATCGACCCACAGAGTAAAGCTAACTTATTAGGATACTGCACAGTGAGCGCTGTTAAAAATAAAAAACACTACTAGGATTGCAGTATTTTCTTCACTGTGCCTTCCAAAAAACGGATTTAAAACTGATAAAAAAAAGTCTTGTCCCCCAAAAAATGATACCAATAAAAACGTCAACTCATCCCGTAAAAAAAAAAGCCTGTACACAGCTTCATACACAAAAAAATAAAAAAGTTATGGCTCTCAGACTATGGCGATGCAAAAAATGTGTTTTCCTGTTTGAATAAAAGTGTTTTTATTGTATAAAAGCAGTAAAAAAAAAAAAATATACAAATTGGGTATTGCTGTAATCGTATCGACCTGCTGAGTAAAGCTAGCATGTCATATCTAACGCAGAGTGACCGCTATAAAAAATAAAAATTAAAAACACTACCAGGATTGCTGTATTTTGTTCAAGACGCCTCTGTTGTAAATACTTTAAGGGGTCTAGTTTCTTAAAAAGCGTCATTTATGGCAGTATCTAACATACAGGCCCCTTAAAGCCACGTCAGAAGTGTACTGGTCCCTAAAAAAATGTATATTGCAAATTTTCTTGAAAATGTGAGAAATTACTACTAAATTTCTAAGCCCTCTAATGTCATAAAAAAAAGGACATTTAAAAAATGATGCCAACCTATAGTGGACATATGGTAGATGCTAGTTATAAACTATTTTGTGGTGAATAATTATCTGTCTTGCACGCAGAAATTTTGGAACTTTCAAAATCACAAATTTTTCCAAATTTTCATGAAATTTTGATATTTTTCACAAACAAACAAGGATTGTATGGATAAAATTGTCTTACTAAGTTAAAGCACAATGTGTCACGAGAAAACAATCTCTGAATCACATGGATAGGTAAAAGTGTCAAAAAGTTATTCTCACAAAGTGACACATGTGAGATTTCAAAAATAGGGCTGTGTCAGGAAGGCCAAAACTGGCCGGGTCCTTAAAGGGTTAAAACTATGGGGTGTGATCCTGCTGCATCCCACACGGATCCAAACAGTCAGCTGCGTTTTGCATCCGAAAGACGCTGCATTTTTGGATGCACTTTTCGGACTCAACACGGATCCAAAGAAGCCGTGTGCACATACCTTTACTCTATTTCACTATGGATATGCGGAAGGAACACCACAGTATATGTCTGCATCCCTGCTCACAGATATCCACAGGTGGCCAATGTCCATAGACCCCAAGAACTAATATTCGTTTAGGTCACATGTGAACATTAGGCTGTGTCTGCCCTGCAGTGGAAAAAAACCCACATGAAAACCAAATCCTAAAAACCTTCATAAAATTTAGTTTTTTGGCCCCTGACGGTCAAAAGCTGTTGAAAAAAATGGCCATTTGATGGCGTGTTTTTTGCTTGTCTTCAAGTCTGGTTTTTAATGTCTGCATAAATCAATCCATTAGGTGTGACTCCGCCTTACAAAAGGGGATGTAAAGCGCATTATTGCATTTATGGATCCGTGTTGGATCAGAAAATCGGATCCAAAAACGCTGCAGCAATCGGATCTAAAACAAATCCAACATGTGTCCAACATGCAGCTGTGTTTTTGGATGTGTGTTGGATGCAGCAGGATCACTCCATATACAGGCAGTCCCCTACGTACATCGCTCCGACTTACGGGGCGTGGCTGACATTCAACACTGAGTCACGCACCATGATAACCAAGTGCCAGCATGCCACAGCTGCACATGAGATACAGAACGTTAGGTGAAATCTTCTAAAAAAGGACACAGACAGCAAAACAAATGTAAAAACTGTTCACTTTTTTTTGCTGGAATTACATTTAATAAATACAACTGTTCCGACTTACATACAAATTCAAGTTAAGTACAAACCTACAGTCCCTATCCCGGTTGTAACCTGGGGACTACCTGTAGTTTTAAATAGAGCTCTTGCTGCGTCTTTCGGATCAAGAATTGATGTCAATTCGTGTAACGGATCCAAAAGATGGATCTGAAAGACGCAGTGAGACACATCAGAGATCACTCGTCTGAACGCCGATACTTGTTTCATATTAAAAGCAATGTAAATTACACTGCTATTTGTTAGATCCGTTTTTGGGTCTGACAAAAACAGATTTTAGCGTCAAACGCGACAAAGTAACGGATTTTAGCGCAAAAATCCGCAAAGAAACGGGTTTTAGCGCCAAAATCCGCAAAGAAACGGATTTTAGCGGCAAAATCCGCAAAGAAACGGATTTTAGCATTAAAATCCATAGCATATGGTTTTTAGCGTCAAAATCCATAAAGAAACGGATTTTAGCGTCAAAATCTGTAAGAAACGGATTTTAGCGTCAAAATCTGTAGCAAACGGATTTTAGCGTCAAAATCCGTAAGAAACGGATTTTAGCGTCAAAATCCGTAACAAACAGATTTAAGCGTCAAAATCCGTAAGAAACAGATTTAAGCGTCAAAATCCGCAAAGAAAGTATTTTAGCGTCAAAATCCGCAAAGAAAGTATTTTAGCGTCAAAATCCGCAAAGAAACTAATTTTAGCGTCAAAATCCGTAAGAAACGGATTTTAACGGCAAAAACCGTAAGAAACGGATTTTAGCGGCAAAATCCGTGAAGAAATGAATTTTAGCGGCAAAATCTGTAAACAAAAAAGGACTATAGCGGCAAAATCTGTGAAGAAATGGATTTTAAAGGCAAAATACATAAAAAAACGGACTATAGTGGCAAAATCCGTAAAAAAACAGATTTTAGTGGCAAAATCTGTAAAGAAATGAATTTCAGCATCAGAAGCGAGAACTTTATTAGCACCAAAATCCATAAAGAAAAGGATTTTAGCGCCAAAATCCCTTAAAAAAAGAATTTTTTTGCGTCAGAAGCGAGAAAATTGTATTAGTGACAAAATCTGTAAATCAAAGGATTTTAGCGTAAAAACCCGTTAAAAAAAAATCGGATTCTTGCGCCAAAATCCGTTAAAAAAGCATTTTTAAAGTCAGAAGCAAGAGAACTTTATTAGCAGAAAAATCTTGAATTGCGCAAAAATAGTTAGCGACAAAAGCATGATCACTATATTAGGAACGAGGACACATCGGACACTTGTCTGCCTCTTCTCTGGCAGCCTTGCTGAGCAGACATTCAGTAGCTGCTCTTCTGGGCTCCACAATCATGGCTGCCTGCTCCCTGCAGACACTGGAGCAGAGCTGAGCTCACAGCAGAGAGGGGCTGTTTTATGTTGAATTTGGATGCACCTGCCACCCTGACAGTACATCTATATACAGATAAGTGCTGAAAATAAGTGCGCTAGAGAGTGGAGGGGTTAGCCATTAGGGATTCTGGTAGGCCAGACTGAGAAGATGTATTCTCAGGGCCGTCTTAAAGCTATGAGAGTTCTGAATGTGCCTGATCGCCCGTGGTAGCATGTTTCAGAGAATTGGTGCCGCACGTGTGAAGTCTTGGAGACGTGTATGGGAGGTTTGGATGATTGAGGAATGTAATCTGATATCATCAGCAGAGAGGAGAGAGTGGGTAGGGTAGTAGACAGAGATAAGGGAGGAGATGTAAGGGAGTGCAGCGCTTTGGAGCGCTTTATGGGTGAGAGTGATGAGTTTATGTTGTATTCTATACTGAATGGGCAACCAGTGCAGTGACTGACACAGGGAATAGGCATCAGTATAGCGGCTGGAAAGGAAGACCAGCCTGGCTGCTGCTTTCAGGACCGATTGGACAGGGGAGAGTTTACAGAGAAGGAGACCGATAAGCAAGGAGTTACGAGAGTGAATAAGAGCAACAGTGAGAGTTTGAGTTGGTTCCACAGTGAGTAAAGGACGGATTCTGGAGATGTTCTTGAGGTGCAGGTGACAGGATCGGGCAAGGGATTGGATATAGGGGGTGAAAAACAGATTGGAATTTAGTATAACCCCAAGACACTGGGCCTGCTGCCTAGGAGTTATGGTGGTGTCACACACGGAGACAGAAATAGCAGGGTGAGGTCAGTTAGTAGATGGCGGGATGACTAGAAGTTCAGTTTTAGTAAGGTTTAGTTTAAGATAGAGAGAAGACATGATGTTGGAGACAGCAGACAGTCACTGGTGTTTTGTAGCAGAGCAGGAGTGATATCTCAGAAAGAGGTGTATAGTTGAGTGTCATCAGCGTAGAGATGGTACTGGAAGCCAAATCTGCTGATGGTTTGTCCAATTGGTGCTTTGTAGATAGAAAAGAGGAGAGGACCAAGAACAGATCACTGTGGAACCCCGACAGCGAGAGGAAGAGGAGAGGAGATAGAACCTGCAAATGAGACACTGAAGGAGCGGTTAGAGAGGTAAGATGAAAACCAAGCGAGAGCCGTGTCCTGGATGCCAATGGCGCTGAGCATGCTGAGGAGAATTTGGTGATCGACAGTGTCTAAAGCTGCAGAGATATCCAGAAGAAGCAACAATGAGCAGTTGTCCTGAGATTTAGCAGTGAGGAGATCATTGGAGACTTTAGTTAGAGTAGTTTCTGTGGAGTGTAGGGTGCGGAAACCTGATTGTAGAGGATCGAGAAGAGAGCAGAGAGATAGCAGATTAGGCGAGAGTAGACCAAGCGTTCCAGGAGTTTAGAGATGAAGGGAAGGTTAGAGACTGGTTGGTAGTTGGCAGCGCAGGATGAGTCCAGAGAGGGCTTTTTCAGTAAAGGAGTTATAACAGCGTGTTTAAAGGAAGATGGAAAGTTCCCAGTGGGGAGAGAGAGAGGTTACAGATTGCAGTTATGTAAGAGAGGACAGCTGGAGACTGGACAAGGTGGGAGGGAATGGGGTAACTAGAGCAAGTGGTGGGGCGTGCAGACAAGAGAAGCCTGGAAACAATTTCTTCTGTCGTCGGGTCAAGAGCTGAGAGTAGGCTGGGGGATGTGCCAGGAAAGACCAGATGGGTGCTGCTTGGGGTTTGAGAAGAGATGTTTTGCTGGATTCTGTCAATTTTCTCTTTGAAATGAGTGGCCAGGTTTTCAGCACAGAGGCTGCGGCCTGAGCTTTAGGCCTGAGAAGGGAGTGGTTGGTTTCAAACAGATGTTTAGGGTTGTTGTGTAAGGTTGAGATGAGGGAGGTGAAATATTTTTGTTTGGCGCAATGCAGGGCAGAGTGGTAGGTCCTGAGCATAAATTTGTAGTGGAGAAAGTCTGCAGGTAGCTTTGACTACATAACTCCTTCATGATTCTCGACATAAGGAATGTGCGGGAGAACATATGGAATAGTTCCTTAGCAATGCATTTGGATGAGGTATTTCGCAAAAGAACAGCCTCCGGGTAGTGGGTGGCATAATCTAGCACCACCAGTATGTACTGATGGCCCCTAGCAGACTTTATTAGTGGGCCCACTAGATCCATCACAATCCTCTCAAAAGGTACTTCTATGATAGCTAATGGCACCGGGGGACTCCGGAAATGGGGCATGGGAGCTGTCAACTGACACTCCGGGCAGGACTAACAGTACGACTTCATATCAGTGTACACTACTGGCCAGAAAAACCTCTGGAGAATACGCTATTTGGTCTTTTCACTCCCTAAGTGACCTCCTAATATGTGCTTGTGGGCGATGTATAAGATCATTATACGATAGGGCTGGGGTATTACTAATTGTTCCACCACCTCCCCATGGACATTGTCAACTAGATAAAACAGTTCCTGGTTGACTGCCGTGTGCGGGAACACTGTATCAGCTCCTGGGTATTGAGGCTTCCCATTCACAAGTTTAACATTTTCCCTGGCTTTTACAAAGGTAGGATCTCGAAACTGAGCTGTTCCAAAATTATCCCTCGAGACCTCTAAATCAGGCATAGCAGCTACCTCTTCCTGTTCCTCAGTCTCACATGCAAGAACAGCTAGGGGAAAATTATCACCATTTTCCAGGGTCACCCCTATAGCCTGTACTGTAGCATCAGGGTCAAATGGTTCTGGGTCAACAACAGGTTATTCATTAATACCATTATTAGTATTCACAGTACCGGAAACCTTGTTTTGCCACAAATCCCAGAACAGGGGAAAATCTCTCCCCAGGATCACCGTGTGCATAAAGGGACCACACCCACCTCATGAAAGGCAAGTCCACATGGAGTCTCAAGTTTTACTAGGGTTGTAGGGTAATCCTTGGTGTCCCCATGGATGCACAGGACCCCTATAAGCCGTCCGGTGAGGGTTGTAGGGTCAATCAGGCTACCGTGCACCAGAGTGACCAGACTCCCCAAGTCCAGTAGAGCCGTTACAGGGTAGCCATTCATCTTGATATGGCACAGTTGCTGATCAGTTTCTGTAACAGTCACAGCAGAGCACACTGGCCCTGCAATGACCTCTGTCTAGCTGAGTCACACTCCATGGGCTCAACGGTAAGAGGACAGTTCGCTGCAACATGCCCAAGTCCACGACACCGCCAACGTAACATGTGACCCTGGTCTGCTTGAGACTCTGCCCTTGACCAGTACAAAAGCAAAAAAGCCTGTCCATCTGGGGATTTTCCTCTCCTCCATATGTTCCTCCTTTGGGACACTTTTCACCCCCCTCTGATATGGGACAGTCTTACCAGACATTCTGGCCTACTTGCTGTTCCCGGGTTTAGGGCTTCCAGGAGGCCCAGCTTGGAATAAGTCCTCAGAAGGACCAGGTTGTACATCTGGGAGCGTGCTGGCAGTTGGTCGGAAAAAGTCTAATTATGCACTTGAAGGGCCCGCACATGAATGTTCACCCCCAAGCGGGCCAGGATCTCACCCTTTAACTTTTCATAATCCTTGGCATCCTGCTCACTGAGGTCGAAATACACCTTTTGAGGTCAGGAAAGTCAGGAAAGGTGCCTCAGCCCAGTGAGTCAGAGGTAGTTTCTCTCGCTCTGCCACCCTTTCAAAGAGAGCAAGAAAGGTCTCGACGTCGTCCGTGAGCGTCATTTTCTGCAAGTACGTCTGTACGGCAGCACGGGTGGTGAAAAGTGAGCCTGACGTCCTCTGCACACTTTGCGCCACAGCTTGTACTTGCTCCTGTAGCTGACTGTTGATTTGCTGCAAGGGGAGACAGTTGGCTTCTATCAGCAAAGCATTTGTTCCAGCCTGAGCTCACAGAGCCTCTTCGTGCACCTTTTGCTGGTTTGCAGTCATCAGCTAGAGGCTAGAGTTCGTCTGGATTAGCTGCTTCAGGAGTTCGTCCATGTTAGCAGACTGATTGCGGCGCAGATGCAGCCTTAACCCAAAACGTGGGTTTAGAGCAAATCTCCTTTAAACGTGTGTATGTCTCTTTGCCTCCGTTGCCCGCATCCGAAACACCAGATGTGAGGGGGATCAGCAGCAGGTAGGCAACATGGGCTTCAGCAACCAGAGACAGTGACACAAGATTTAAAAGTTCAAGTCCAGGCGCTGCCTGGGTTTATTCATACAGTACAAAAACAAAACAGAAGGCTTTACCCTTCAGGCTAAAACATAAATGAAATACCTGCTCGGCTGAGCACTGACTAACACAGGTCTCCTCTCTAGACTCGCACAGTCTGTAGATCCCAGCAGGGCTTCACTCTTAGGCTATGTTCACTTGGCTTAAAATGGGACGTATTTCAGTCCGTAATTACGCGCCGGCGTGCACAAATTACGGCTGGAATATGTCCCAGTCATTACGGTAATCCACAGTTCTCATAGAGAACTATGGATTACGTCTCCTCTCCCTGCTCGGCAAATACGCCGGAGGGGGGAGATAAGTGACATGTGAATTACCAGCGGCGTATACGCGCCGCTGGCAATGCAAGTCCATGAGCTGGCGAGGTGCCGGCCCTCCGCTCCTTCCCCCGCCCACACGGCGTAATTGCGGGGCATAATTACGCCCTGCAAATAAGCCATGTGAACCTAGCCTTAATGCCAGAGTTTCACCAGAGACAAACACAGGCCTGAAGACCCAGGCTTTATAGGCCTTACACCAGCCTCACCTAGTGCATGGGAGTGGCCATACACCCTTCTCTTTGAACACTCCAGGAAGAAAAAGCCGACCCGGAAAACGCGGATTGGAGCCGCTATACTAAAAACCGTGTCCGTAACATAGTGACACACAAAACCGTCGGCTTCCCTTCACCGAGCCCAGGCCTCTCGATGACACGGATCTGCCCATATACTCCTTAAGGCCACGTAAGAGAGTACTCTAGGGGAAAAATACCTTCCCTCAGCAACTCCGCCTGTCACCGTCTCACACTAGCCATATATAAGAATTTGAAAAAGGAAAAGAGAACATTTTATTTCTCCAGAATTATTTATTTTTTACACAATAAAAAAGGTGTTTTTTTGAGCGATTAAATTTTTTATTGTATTTCTTTATACATACAATATTTGTTTTTTTCATATTTTAGGTCTAAAATTGTATGGTTTACTATTTTCCACTTTTACTTTCTGCGCACATAGCTATCTATTAATTGTCTATCTAGTGCATCACTATTATTTTTACAAATGTTATTTCATACACTGTGCATGATTAATTACTTACATACCTTTTGGTTTAATTATTACTTGTTTCACTTTTTGATACTACCGGTTTAGTTATTTATGTTTTGAGGCTTTTTTCAATCAAATTTAGGAGTAGTGTTTATTTTTGACTTACTGTCACCCCTTTAATTGGGGAGATTTACTTTTCGTTATTCGTTTTAATGCAGTACCTGTTCCCGATCCATTCTTGTTCGTTATACCATCTCTTTATTTACAAACCTGTCAGTACCTCGTTGATGCTTCCCTGAGCTCCGGCGGGCACCTGACAACATGGAGACACATCTTTACACTGACTCGACTACGTGTTATAACGCATTGGGGGCGTGGCATGGGTCGCGCCCATGTGACGCCTATCTGTGGCGGTGGGTATGTGTGGGGAAGCGGCAAGATGGTGTAGAATGTTACAGGTGTTCCTGGTGTGAGTAGAATTGTTTACATGTACATATAGAACCCTTCTGACACAATCTAGCTAAATTCCCCTAAAGAAGCATTACACATGAAATTCGCATAGGGAATTTATCTTTCCAGCAGTCACCCTGGTATGAATTTTTGCTGCATATGTTAATGAGGACATATGGGTAATTTTGTGTATATGGACACTCTTCTTTCATTGATTGATTGATTATGTTATTGGATTTGTTAAGTCAATTTATTTTTCTACACAGTACCATGTTTTGCTGTTTGGGATAGAGTTACGTTATTTATTTTTTGCTACATCTTTACCATATACTTACCATACATTACTGGTGATGACTTCCTCTTGATTGCTTGTACCTCTCTACTTTATATGACCCAAATTTTTACTTTATTCGTGCATCATGTTTTTATGATATTTTCAATAAACTTATAAGTTACAGTTTATCTATTGTGTTGCTGTGACCTTTTTCTGAGTCAGTAATTGTACTTTTGGTTGGTCCAGGTTATATTTAGTTCGCTGAAGTGTGGTGTATTTTGACTTTAGTGAGCAGTACGAAGCAGGACGAAGTCAAATTAAAGGGCGAGATCCTGGCTTACTTAGGCATGCACACCAATGTGAACAAATTGACTTTTTCTGACCACCAGACATCTCGCTCCCAGATTTACGACTTGGTCCACCTGTTGAAAAAATGGCTACTAACAGAGGAATCTATGCCTGCACAGGAGGTGGAAAAGGTGCCCTGGGAGATCCAGCGTTAGGTGGGACAAGGCGACACAAAAAATGCTGAACACCTCATTAACCTGGTCGAGAGGTATAAAGTCACCGAGGACTTACTTCAAACCGTTCCTGCTGGACACTCCCACCCCGGAAACAGCAAGAATGTCTGGTAATACTGTCCCTTGTATAAGGGGGGTGAAAAATGTCCCAAACAGAGGTGGCTCATAGGGGGATCATCCCGAATGGACAGTCCGATCTAAGCTGGAGTCTCAGAGAGAATGGGGCCACATACTGTCTTGGCGGTATCATGTGACTGCAAACTGACCCTTTAGAGTAGAGCCTATAGAGCATAACTCAGCTAGGTCTCCACCTATGTCTTTATTTGCAAAGTCAGTGTGTTATGCAGAGACTAGGCTACAGACTTATCAGCAAGTTTGTCACATTAAGGTGAATGACTATCCTCTAAAGGCACTACTGGACTCTGGTCACTCTGGTGCATGCCAGCCTAATCGACTCTTCAGCAGTCACCAGACGTGCTATAGGGGTCCATGAGGATACCAAGGAATACCCTACCGCCCTAGTGAAACTAGAGACTTCTTGAGGAATTACCTCTCATGAAGTGGGCGTGGTTAGGTCCCTAATGCATACGGTGATCCTGAGGCATGACTTCTTCCTATTTTGGGACTTGTTGAGAAACAATATTTTATGTGCTGTGAATATTGTTGGTGGTGTTAATGCAAGTCCTGTTTGCTTTGATCCGTTTCACCCTGATGCTACGTTTCAGGCATAAAGGTTAACCACAGAAAATCGTGATAATTTTACCCTAGCTGTTCTTGCAGGTGAGACTGAGAAAGAGGTGGCTGACATGGAGGTCTCATGCAACAATTTTGGGACTGCTCAGCGCTAAGATCCCACCTTAGTGAAAGCCAGGGAAAATGTTAAGGTGGTGAATGGGGAGCCTCAATATCCAGGAGCTGACACAGTGTTTCCTCACATGGCAGTTAGCCAAGAGCTGTTGTATCAGATTGACAAAGTTCATGGGAAGGTTGTGGAACAGCTGGTGGTACTGCAGTTCTATCAGAGAATGGTCTGAGATCTCGCCCCCAAGCACGTGTTAAGTCGAGGGAAAAGACCAAAGAGTTTATATATAGTAAGAGTCCGTTAAACGTATACCGTACTGCCCGGATCCAAATATAAGGTCCCTCCTTGACCTCTTTCACTGTTTCAAAAAGTATTTACGGATCCAACTGTGTAATTCCACTTATTTATTTCTGATTCCAAACAATTGCGATTAAAAATCCACAACATATAAGGCAGTGATGATATTATTTCTGATTCCAAACAATTGCGATTAAAAATCCACAACATATAAAATGGCAAGGTATACTTAAGTCCATTGGAGTCAATCAGTCCATGACCTCCTCTGTGCATGTAGTGTTTCTCAATGAGATAGCAGGGAGACGCTGACGACCTCAGATCAATAAAGTGGAGGCTATACAGGATTGGCCCTGACCCACAACAAAAAGGCAGGTGAGAGTCTTTCTAGGTATTATGGGGTGCTATCTGAGGTCTGTTCTGAACTTTGCGAGTATAGCAGTATCCCTTATGGATCTGACATAGCACAGTAAGTCTGTCATGGTCACTTGGTACACAAAAGCAGAAAAGGCGTTCCAGGAGTTAAAACTGGCCCTTTGCAAAAGGCCATTCCTGATCATCCCTAACTTTAGAAAGGGGATTATTATGCAGAAAGATGCATCTGACGAGGAACTAAGTGCAGTTCTTACTCAGGAGGTAGACAGAGAAGAGCATCCAGTCATGTACTTAAGTAGGAAGCTGACAACCACTGGAAAGGAATTACAGGCAGTCCCCGAGTTACAAACGGGATAGGGACTGTAGGTTTGTTCTTAAGTTGAAATTGCATGTAAGTCGGAACTGGTATATTTATTAAATGTAATTCCAGCAAAAAAATTTTTTTTCGTTTTGGATAGTACAGGGAATTATTTTAACATTTTTTTGCTAACTTTTTTAGAAGATTTCACCAAACGTTCTGTATCTCATGTGCAGCTGTGCCATGCTGGCACTTGGTTATCATGGGGCATGACTCAGTGTTAAATGTCTGCCACACCCCATAAGTCTTCGTTTGTAACTAGGGGACTTAAGTAAGTTGAAAAGGTGTAAGTCGGGGACTGCCTGTACAGTATTGTGGAGCGGGAGTGCTTGGCCATTAAATGGGCCCTCGGTCCCTTAAATATTACTTAATGGGTCATCACTTTAGGCTAATCATGGACCACTTTCCGCTAACCTGAATGTTTCAGGCAAAAGAGAGAAATGCTAGGGTCACAAGGTGGTTCCTGACGTTACAGAATCATAGTTTTTCTGTGGAACCCCACAGGCTCGAACAGAGGGAGAGGGTATGTGAGACAGTGACAGGAGAAGATATTGAGGGAAGGTATATTTCCCCTAGAATGCACTCCTATGTGGATTTAGAGAATAAGTGGACAACTACAGGTCACCAAAAGGCCTGGTTTTGATTAAATAAGTCGGCTAAATTGTGCAACAAAATTTGGGTTTCTTTTTTTTTCCAGTATTGATTTTAAAAATTATAAATTTTTTGATATAAGTGGAGTTTGTCGTTAAATAATATTTTTTTTCATTTTCAAAGCCTAACGCTAAAAACAAATTGTGAAACACCTGTGGGATCAATATACTCACTACACCCCTGGATATATTCCTTAAGGGGTGTAGCTTCCAATATGGAGTCTTTTTAGAGGTGTTAAGTTTTAACACCTTAGTGTGTCCGCAAACCAGAAATGGCGCCTAAATAAAATCGTAATGAAAACCCCAAAGTCCAGTAGGTGCTTCTCCTATTCTGAGGCTTGTGGTTGAGCCAAATAGCGCACTAAAGCCACATATGGCATATCTCTAAAAATGGCAGAATTTAGGGAATCAATAGTAAGTTGCATTTCCATGGTCACATTCTTTTTCCCTAGTCAACCCACAAAGATTTTCTATTTGTTTTTTCGATTGATGGGATGGGGGAGGTGGTTCTTAAGTGGGGTGTCTAACTGGTTTAAAGGTCCATGGTTTGACTAAGTTTAGGACTCTCTGCTCTACTGTACAGTTAGCTTCATACAACTAGATAAAAGTAAAAAATCTACATTTCAAGACTCTCCAGATCATTGGATAATCAAAACTGCCAGTGAGGTCTATTCATCGGTAAACCTTCTACTGTCACAGAGAAGGATGTAAAAAGATAAAATTGTATCTAGGATAAAAAATAAATACTGTAACATTTCTTGTAGATAGGAGTCTACATGTATACCATATTAGTATGAGAGCATATGGGTGTACATATAGGTATAACCAAATATATATATATAGCTTATTGTGCTATCTTGCTACACTTGTATTAATGCACACTAGCAAATAAGTATAACCCTATCATTCAGGATATAAAATACAAATATTAAAAATATAAAGTCTATGTTGGCATAAAGATGTCTATATTTATTTCTATTTTTTAATAAATGAGTTCGGTCACCTCATTAAGACCATAGGGTGATAGACACTGCAGTCGGTAAATCCAAAACATCTCTCGTTTAGTGAGTGTTTCATATCTATTCGCTACATTATCAGGTACATGATCTATTACTGTGATTGAAATAGCGGTTTCATCTCCATCATGAGCCTCAGCCATATGCCTTGAGAGCCCATGGAGTACATATTTTTTCTAATGTTCAGCCTATGGTTGTTCATCCTTTTGTTGATTTGTCCGTCCAATATATTGTTTTTCACACAGACACTGCAACAGGTAGATTGCATATGTGCTGCTGCAGTCTAAGGGCGCATCCACACGGCAGTGGACAAATAACGGCCGGTTTGCCGGCCGGTATTTGTCCGATTTTGCGGCCGTCTCCACGGCCGCAGGGTGGGGGGGGGGGGGGGGTGGGGGGGCTTTTCTCCTCGATGAGCGGAGAAGAGCCCTCCCCCTCCCATTGAGAAGCACATCTTCCATCCGGAAACCGGACGGAAGATTGTGCTTCTACAATGTTTTGTCGCCGGACCGCCGGCGGCAAAACCGTCCGACGGCAGTCCCCACTGCACGGGTTTTCCATAGAGCACAATTGTGCTCATTTTCGGCCGGTTTTTCAGGCGGTCTGAAAAACCACAAACCGGCTGAAAAACCGGCCGAAAACCCGTGCCGTGGGGACATGGCCTAAGGGATATTTAATGGGAAATTCTTCTAATGTTTTTGTGGATTTGAATTGACATGTAAAGAATATTTTTTGCTTATTATGCTTGATGTAACAGACACAGGTCTTACATTGTTTTCTTTCACATCTAAAACAACCCAATTTTGTTCTTTTGTATGGTTGTGCTGAACATTTGTGTTCCTGTATGTTACTTGGCACCACTATTTCTTTAACCGTAGTGGCTCTGTTAAAGATCATAATAGGGGTGGGTGCAACTTGGTCTTTCAGAAAGGGATCATTTAACAAAATCGGCCAATGTTTTTTAAGAATTGAACTAATTTTATGTGAGGTGCTGTTTCTCGTGATGAAGCTCAGTTTCATTTTATTTGTATTTCTGTCAGTATCAGAAGACAAAGGGGTTACTGATAGCTTTTTAATACAGTCTGACTGTGTGAGATTTTCTGCTCTTTTCAAGGATTTATGAATAAGTCCTTTTGGATACTTTTTTGTTTCAACCTTTCTATAATCACTTTAGCTTGTTTCTGAAAGTCAGTGGTATTGGTGCAATTGTTTCTGATGCGTCTTAGTTGTCCGTATGGAATGTTTTCTTTCCACTTTTTGTAATGGGAACTATAATAGTCAAGAAAACTATTAGCGTCCACTGACTTGAAAAAAATTGTAGTAGTGTAATTGTTTGGTCCTTTCTTGATTTTTAAGTCTAAGGATTCTATTTCTGATGTCTCTATCTTTGGGGTTAGTTTGATACTCCATGTACTTGAATTCAGATGGTTAATAAAATCCGCAGTATGTTCTTGTGTGTCATCCCAGATGAAGAAGAGGTCATCTATATACCGTTTGTACAAAACTATGTGCTTGGAATAATGACTAATGTAGATGACCTCTTCTTCAAATGACCCCATAAATAGGCTAGCGTATGAGGGCGCCATACTGGTCCCCATAGTTGTACCCTTTGTTTGTATACTTGGTTGTTATACAAGAACAAATTGTTGTTAAGTATAAAACTTAGTGATGTGACTAGGAATACAATTTGATTCTGTGTCAAGGTAGGGTCTTGTTTTAAATATTGCTCTGTACATTTGAGACCCAACTTGTGATCAATGTTACTGTAAAGTGCTGTTACATCAAGCATAATAAGCAAAAAATATTCTTTACATGGGTTATAAGTTAGATGTTCTATCAATGTATCGGAATCCTGCAGATAGCTTTTTAATTGTTCTACATAAGTCTGGAGAAACAGATCTAGAGACAGTGATAAACTGCTTGTCATACTCCCGATCCCAGAGATAATAGGGCATCCTGGTGGATTAATGAGGTGACCGAACTCATTTATTAAAAAATAGAAATAAATATAGACATCTTTATGCCAACATAGACTTAATATTTTTAATATTTGTATTTTATATCCTGAATGATCGGGTTATACTTATTTGCTAGTGTGCATTTATACAAGTGTAGCAAGATAGCACAATAAGCTATATACATATACACACATATATATATACATATATATATATATATATATATATATATATATATATATATATATAAATATAAAAATATGTATTTTTATATTTCTATATGTACACAAATATTCTCTCATACTAATATAGTATACATATAGACTCCTATCTACAAGAAATATTACATTATTTATTTTTTCTCCTAGATACAATTTCATCTTCTTATTAGATTGTTTCAGATTATAAATATCCCTTGCAACTATGCATAGGTAGGCAATATTAAAAAGGAGGTAGATTATTGTAATAGATTGCTAAATAATAACTCAGAATTCCATCACCTTTTTAATATAGGATCCTAAAATATAATGTCCCAGTTCGATCAGGAAAGCTTCATGATGTTTCCACAGCTGGTCCATCTTGCTTCTGTACCTAAATGGGTTGGAGAGATCTCCTTGACTAGAGGAGACTATTTCCATACGATTAAACAAATAACCAGTAATCAGGAGGCAGTTCTAAACAGATGTCAAGTCCGAAGTCCGCATCTCTAAACTCAAATAGCTTCACATATGAACTTATAATACAAACAGGGAGGCAAAGCCAATAAACTTTTAATAACAGGAGCTCCATCTAGTGGTCAAAACACTCCTCTACAATGAGGTCTCCATTCATGAATCTCAGGAGCCACAGATAGTAAAGCTGATGGCGAGACTCGCAAGTCGACATGCACTAAACCAAAGAGCTTTTTTATACATTAAACAAACTTATAATGTAAAAGATATTACATCTTATTTTTAAGATTATATATGATTTTAAGTGTAAGCATGATTATTGAAAAGTTAGCATGTAAGGTTCCATCAGTAATGTTAAAACCTAAGATGCCACGTGTAGAAACACGTGCACATCTCGGTGTTTTTTCTTTTTTTTTTTTTTAAACGTATAAATAAGCCAAGTGTATTTTATGTGTATGGAACTGGATGAAGTGCCAGGTGCACGAAACGCATCTTCCAATAAAGCAACAACCTTTTAAACTAAGAGGTCTAGCGCTGATTCTTCACTGTGACAGTAGGAGGTTTACTGATGAATAGACCTCACTGACAGTATTGATTTTTGTTCAGATATCTCCAAGCTGGGAAACGGATTGTCACAGCACAAGCTTCTGTAACTTAGTTCTTATTTTGAAGCTTCAGGGAGTGTTGTGCCTCACATTGCACAACTCCCAAAGGTTTGTGTATTTGTTATATACTAACAATCACTATTATGGAAACCCCATTTATTGCACTAGGATGCGCTGTCTTTTGTCTCCCCCTCCCTATCTTCTTTTTTCAATGCATAATATAGAACAAAAAAAGAGAAAAAGAGCATGCACTCCCTTAGTGTAATACAGTTAACTATTATAAAAGTAGACAATTACAACAATGTTATTCTAACTTTATTGAGTTGTGCTTATGGCCAGCTCAACTCTCCTTTTCGCAGAAATAAAGAATATTGCCGGCTTCCGTCTCTCTGCCTTCTTGGAAACACTCCAATTTTCGCAGTTAGTTTCTAAAAACGCCGACCACTCATTATTCCTCGGTGCAATGCAACTGACTCTCCAAGTAACCTCCTCCCAGGGTGGAGTAAACTGAAATCATCCATAGTTCGAGACAAGCTGAATCTGGTACGTGGACACCGTGAACCCAAATAGAGAGTTTTTTTAGCTCAAAAACCACCGGTAGTACACACCATAAAAGGATTCTTAAAATAAAAAAGATTTATTGCAAAAAAACAATGCGTTTCGTTTCATATAGACTTCATCAGGTTTCATATAAAATGTCAAACTACTCTTCTTTTAATAACATCCAAAGATAGAGGTGGGTGGTGTCGTAATTGCACATTCCCAGTTTCAACTTCTGTATTGTCTGTAGTGTCTACATAGAACACCAGTATTCCTAAACAACAATTATCATACGTTTTACATATTTACATATTACATACTTTTTACATATTAACTATTAATCACAAAAAACAATTACTATTTTAAGCCTTCTTTAATATAGTACGGTGTCCACATGTACCAGTTTCAGCTTGTCTGGAACTACGGATTATTATCATTGCATAATGACCGACAAAGCTTACAAAAATGACTAGCTATGCATACACAAATAAGAAATTGAACTACAAAATTCAACTTTAAAATAAACAATAACTTCTGGCATGCAATCATAAGCAGTAATTAAGGGTTTTTAAACCCTTAGATTTTTGTTGGGTTAATGTGCAACATACGTTTTGAAAAAATTGCAGTATACTTTTTAAAAATTACAGCTCTGTAAACTAACCTGGTGTATAGGTAAAACGCTGGGACTGACTACGCTTTCTTTTCCCATTGCACAGGTAAAACTGTACTTGAAGTCCTGTCACAATTGACTTGTTGTGGTAAGGAGGAATTTCGACAATGATTTCATTCTGAAAAAAAGTGATTTTATCACTCACAACATTAAATAAATGAAAATCTTTAAAATAATCTTTTGCTTCATGTAGATCTTACGCAATACTGAAGTTAAAAAAAACCCACAGAAAACACTCACCAGCCCGTGCTTCTTTTCAGCTACAATTTTTGCTTCTACTTCCCACTGTGGCCGCCCATCTAAAAAATATATAAAACATTTAACTAAAAAAGAAACAACAGAAAACAGTTGGACACAAACATTTAAGAAGGACCTATAATAATCAAAGTTGCTTTCACAACTGTGAATTAGCTTCCATGTGCCTAACACTTCCAATATGGGAAATCTCAAAAACAATGATTTCATTTAAAACTAAATTAAAATTTTGGGGCAGAAAAACAAATAGGTGCGTATTATTTCTGTGATAATAAACGGTGCAAGTTTAATAGCTTATAATTTCTGCTATACTTTTATCAACAATAAATATTCATTACTGTTTTATAACGTGTAAACTCTGTCTACCAACATTACATTAAGCAAGCCCATTAAGTAATATCTATCAGTCACATTTTTAGAATTTAAAGGGGTTGTCTCGCTACAAGGATTGTTTTTATGTTAAAAATCTTGTAAAAACAAGTCACTTTGTAATATGTGTCCATTAACAGTGTCCTACTTATTCCTAGATATCCCCTCTTGTATGGGCTGCATCAGCTCCTCAGGTTGCTATAGCTCCAGACCTGTTTGATCCCTCATGATAGGCTGCCAACACTGGCTGCTATAGCTACAGACCTGGCTTCTACTGCAGCATAGTGGAACCAGTAAACACGCCCCTGAATTCAAAATAAAATCAATAAAACAGGACTGAGGTGAGATGAATCAATGTAGTGAGACAACCCCTTTAAGAATATTTTATATGTGATATTATCATTCTCCAAATATTTTCTTTGCAGCGATTTCAAAATGACACAAATAAAAGAAAACTTTTAATACTCAAGTACTTCAGTTTATTGTCAAAGTCCTTTAATCATACATTCTATTAATAAATGAAGGAAAGAAACCATATCTAAAACAATATTTCAGATGTCAAATTGCTTTTCTGACACAGGTGCAAGCACAGTACATAAGAACTAAATTTTTTCGTTTTTAATGATTTTTCAGCTTTGCCATTCTCTGACCACTCTTTAACAAAATGCTTTTTAAACGCTAAAAAGCAGTAATCCTGACGTGTACTACATACATGCTGTTTCTCCATTAGTGATGAGAAGATAGGGGGTAATAAACACTACTCTTTTTTGGACATGTAATGAATCTCTCAAATATTGATAAAGTCACAATTAACAGCTCTATTCGAAGGGATGAATTTGACAAAAAATACACTTTTTTTTAGGACCTGTATAACATGACTAGAATCTGTATCTGGAATTTAAGGCCACAGAATAAAAAAATAAAAAAAAAAGACTCCAAACAAAAAAGGAAAATAAGAAAACATCTGCAGTACATGAAAAGTCTTTGTAGAAAACAGCCTTTGTGAGAGCATGTGTTAGGGAGATTAGGCATTCAGTCATGACAATCCAGGTGGCAAATAATGGCACGCATGAATCAGTAAAATAAAAAAATAAATAAATAAAAAAATCTCTTTTAAAGGGGTGTTACCACTAGGTAAAATTAATGTGGAAAGCTTGCAAATTTAAGTAATAAACGTTTTCAGTAATCATCAGTATTTAAAAATTCTGTACCATTTTTGTTTTAGCTCCTCCCTTAGTAATCCATAGCATACAGCTCGATTTTAGCGGGATATGATCAGTGATGAGAGCTCCTCAGTCCTGGCTACACGTGCTGAGACATCACCTCTCCTCTCAGGCTGTTACTGTCTGTCTCTTTCTTGCCTAGTAATCACATACACTCCTTTGCTGAGTGAATGCTCAAACCCAGGTACTGTCATTCTACTCCTGTACTCTGCACTTCTTAGTTATTGGTTAAACAGTGCAAATAAATAAAAAAAGAAACCTCAATCAAGTATCCACGTTTGATTCCTGCAGGGATTTGAACCTAGGACTCCTATGCTGAAAGGCAAAAGTGCTAACATTGTAGCAACTCGGAACTCTTTCTTTGACTCTTTGACTAGAGTGAGCACACTGTGGGGAAAGGCATGGTGATGTCTAGCCTGCTGGGTCATATGCGATGCTGTTCAAACAATTTATACACACCCCTTTTGAACACACTGAAAGCTGAAGCAGGCATGAAATACATTCGTAAACCCCTTTAAATTACAGAAGTAGCTAGCTTTTAGCTGCATATTGTTGCAAAACAAACAAGCGGCAAAACCACTTGTGACTTCTTAAAGGGGTATTTCCAATACATAGATCTGTCTTAATTAGGGTCAGTTATATATTTTATGCTAATTTGTAACATATAGTGTTTAAAAATTATGTACTTGTAACTAATACTATTTTTTTTTCCTCTCCCCAGGTTGCTTTTGAGTTGCTCTTGGCCTACACCACAGTGACGTAGCTGGTGGTCGGGAATTCGTGAACGTACATAGGCGTTGAGTCCCAGCACCGTTCACTGTCATTTCCCTATTCACTGATGATCCCTGCATGCTGAGTGCGAGACAGGGGCTAACAAGTATGTCTTACTTGTTAGCTCCTGCATCTCGCTCAGCATAGTCAGTGAAATGACAGGGAATGGTGCCGGGCTTTATACACTTTCATCACATCACCTTTTGTCCTTGCCCATATGTCCTACTACTGCATTTTTCATTTCATTAGCATTTCTGGTTAGTGGGCGGGACTATTTCTCAACTGACTGGAACTACAGTTCACACTGCCACCTTGCTTATCAGCTGTGGTCTTGTGGCGGTTAGTAGCTTTGTGGGAGTTCTCATTAGTAAGAACTAAGCATGCTCAACCAGATAAGAGAATATGCATCTCTTCTCTGGGGTTATTTCTTTCTGACATGTCCTTTAACTCCTTACTGACACAAGACGTACCCACATGTCCTGGTAAGGTTCTATGAATCAGGATTACTTTCCCTGCTGTTTAATGCCTTAGACGCAATATTAATAGTGGCTTCTAAATGAATGAGAAATGCTGCCATTTTTGTTCACCCTTCTGCATTGTTTATACAATATAGAAGGGTGTACTATTTTATAGCTACGTATGCAGACTCAATGGAAAAGGGAAAAAAAATTAAAAATCAACCCCCTTTTGCCATTTTACATAGAAAAGAAAAAAAAATTGGTATCATCCTGTCCGCAAAAGTCCGATATATTAAAACATACCATCAATTATCTTGTACGTAGAACAACAAAAATTTCAAATGCCAAAATTGCAGTTTTTTTTGGTCATTTCAAATCCCTTAAAAATTTTAATTTTGCTTCACAATTTTTTTTTTGTCATTTTCAGTATATTCCATGCTACGGTGAATTACACCAATAGAAAGTACATCTTGTCCTGCAAAATAAAAGTCTTCCTATGTCTATATAGATGGAAAAATAAAAAAAACTTAGAGCCATATTATTATGATCGGCTCTCAGGAAACAACAAGAACTTATCACATAGATTATGCCACCCTTGCTGAGGGCAGCACAAGCTAGTGACAGACATGCTGTTTCCTGTGCTGTGTCCCTTATTCTGTAAGATGCAGGAGTTTAAGAGCAATTAATACTCAAATCTGGTAGTTTTCAGCCAGAAAAGAGTCCGTCTTATTCATGAGCAGGTGTTAGCTCTGCCCACCTGACAGTTATTCACGTTTCTACCTATTCAAAGTAATATGGTAATTAATCATGAGGTGGGCGGGGGCTAGTCTCAGGGTGGCGGGTCATGAATTAAACTGACCCTTCTGGCTGAAAACTGCAGATTTGGGCATTAAATACTCTGAAACTACAGCATCTTACAGAATAAGGGACACAGTGCTGGAAACAGCATCTCTATCTCTAGCTTGTGCTGGGGGGGGGGCGGCATAATCTATGTGACAGGTTCTCTTTAATGATATGTAATGGCTGAGTATCCCCTTAGATGCCGTGGTCAATTGTGACCGCAGCGGCAAAGGGAAAGACAGAGGGAGGGAGTTCCATCCGTCTGCATTGGCACCATGCATGACCTGATTGACTGGTACAGTACACAGCAGCACAGCTTTGCATTGTAGCAGTAATCTGAAGATTGCTGAGTCAAGTCCCCTATTGGGACAAGTGTAAAAAAAAATGTTAAAATAAAAAAGAAAATAAAAAAGAGCAAAAGATTAAAAAAATAAATAAACACAAAAAAACATGTACAAAACGTTAATCACTTAAAAAAAAAAAAAAAAAAAAAAAAAAAGATCAAAAAATAAAAAAGTATGCATATTTGGTAGTGCCGCATGCATAACGACCTAACCTATAAATCTGTCATGATATTTAACCTTCACAATGAATGCTGTAAAAAACCAAAAAAAATAAAAATATGACAGATTCAGGATTTTTGTTTGTCCCGCAGAACATAAAATGGAATAAAAAGCAATCAAAAGGTTATATAAACGCCAAAGTGGCACCAATGAAAATCATACATTAATTGCTTTTTATCCAGGATTTTGGGAGGCAGTATGCACAAAATACTGCAATCCTGGTAGTGTTTATGCATTTTTAATAGTGGTCACCGTGCAGTATGAATTACTTGTTAACTTTACTCAGCAGGTTGATATGATTACAGCGGTTTGTTTTTAATTTCTTTCATGTTTTACTGCTTTTACACAATAAAGACACGGTTTTTGCATCGCCATTGTCCGCAAGCCAAAACTTTTTTATTTTTCGGTGTACGGAGCAGAATAAAAGCAGTATTGTGTAAAAGCAGTAAAACTTTAAAAAATATATAAATTTGGTATTGCTGTAATCCTTTCGACCTGCTTAGTAAAGCTAAAATGTCACTTATATGGCACGGTAACTGCTGTAAAAAATAAAAAAAAACTGTCACACTGCATGCTGCCGTCCCCATTCTGGACTGTGGACACGATTGTGTTGGCACGCTCACACCCGGACTCTGCTAGTGTCTACTCACCTTTCCACACTCAGTTCTCCGTTGCTGCCAGTGTCTGGGGCACACATGACAGCTCTTAGGGATATAAAGGGCCAGGACATCATTTGCCTTCCAATGGCTGACCACCTCCTGCTTTGTAAGGAACTTTCTCTCTGTGACCTTTACCAGATTGTTGATAATCCTTGGTGCTCCCTATTGGTCCTGACCAGAGCTTCATTGCCTACTGTTAGGGCATGTCCCCACGGCACGGGTTTTCGGCCGGTTTTTCAGCCGGTTTGCGGTTTTTCAGACCGCCTGAAAAACCGGCTGAAAATGAGCACAATTGTGCTCTATGGAAAACCTGTGCAGTAGTCCCCACTGCACGAGTTTTCCGCCCGGTGGTTTTGCCGTCGGCGGTCCAGTGGCAAAACTGTGTAGAAGCACCTTCTTCCATCCGGTTTTCGGACGGAATATGTGCTTCTCAATGGGAGGGCTTTTCTCCCCTTGTCCTGTTTTTGCGGGGACGGGCGCAAAACAGGACAAATACCGGCCGGCAAACCGGCCGGTATTTGTCCTATGCCACGTGAACACGCCCTTAGTGTTCCTGGTTCTGAACCACTGCTACGGGTTTTTATGCTTACCATCTGCGTGCCCTGACCTCCTTGCCTGTGATCCGACTACGCCACTGCCTGTCCCTTGATAAAACTTTTGGGCACTTCAGCTGTCACTGCGAGTGGCCACATCATGGGTAGCTGTCACTGGCAGTTCCCCGCAGGCTCTGGTGAATACTGGGGGGCCCTTAGACTTCCCTCCCTGGTGTAATCTGTGTCATCACCACTGGCAATGACCCAGCGGAACCACACCTGCATCTGTTACAGTAGAATCTGGCAATGCATCCTGCTGTGAGTGAAATTATACCCTTAGGCCAAAGTTAAAGGGTTAAATGATATAACTGGTTCTTTGATCTTAAAAAAAAAAAAAAAAAAAATGCTTGTAATTTCCAAATAGACGTCAGAAAAATTCATCACTTATCTGCATTTATTACTTATCTGAAATGACCTATTCTGCTATTGGTCACTGATGTGAATAGTACAAATTGTTTATATTAGTATGGGGACTGAGATAGATTGTTTTAATATTTCATCACTTAATTTCTAATACTCCTTAACTCTTTACCACCACAGCCAGTTTTGACCTCCCTGACTGAGCCCCATTTTTTTAAATCTGACATTTTATGTGAGAATAACTTTTTCATACTTTCACCTATCCAAGTGATTCAGAGACTGTTTTCTCGTTACACATTGTGCTTTAAAGAGAACCTGTCACATAGGTTATGCCCCCCTTGCTGAGGGCAGCACAAGCTAGTGTCAGACCTGCTGTTTCCAGCGCTGTGCCCCTTATTCTGTAAGATGCTGGAGTTTTAGAGCATTTACCCATCAAATCTTATTCATGAGCAGGTGCTAGCCCCGCCCACCAAAGGCAAGCCCCGCCCACTGACAGTTATTCACATGTTTCTACCTATTCAAAGTAATAGGTTTATCAGTTGAGGTGGGCGAGGCTAGCCTCAGGAGGGCGGGGTTTGAAAAAAAACAGACTCTTTGAAGGACTCTTCGAATGACTCTTCGGGCTGAAAACTGCGGATTTGAGCATTAAATACACGAAAACTCCAGCATCTTAGAGAATAAGGGACACAGCGCTGGAAACAGCAGGTCTGACACTAGCTTGTTCTTTCCTCAGCAAGGGGGGCATAATCTATGTGACAGGTTCTCTTTAAGTTAGTAAGTCCAAACAATCCTTGTTTATTTGTGAAAAATATCGTGAAAAATTTGCAATATTCAAACTTCAATTTCTGCGTGTAAGTCAAAGTTATTCCACTCAAAAAATTTTATAACTAGCATCTACCATATGTCATTTTTTAAATGTCTTTTTATTTTTTACAACATTATGGGGCCTAGAAATTTAGAAGTCATTTTTCAAATGTTCAAGAAAATTTGCAATATACATTTTTTTAAGGGACCGGTCCAGTTCTGACTTGGCTCTGAGGGGCTTGCAGGTTAGACACCCCCATAAGTGACTTCATCTAAGAAACACTCTTTAAAGTATTTAAAACGGTATTTAGAAAGTTTGGTATTTCACAGAAATTAACCCTTTACCGCTGGAGCCAGATTTGGCCCCTCTAATAGAGCCCCATTTTCTAAATCTGGCATGTGTCACTTTATATGGAAATAACTTTTTGACACTTTCACCTATCCATGTGATTCAGAGACTGTTTTCTCGTGACACATTGTGCTTTAAGATCGTAAAAAATTTTGGTCCAAAAAGTTCTTGTTTATTTGTGAAAAATATCAAAGTATCGTAAAAAAATTGATAAATTTACCATTTTCTAACTTTAAAAATTTCTGCATGTAAGACAGATAGTTATTCCACTCAAACTAGCTTATAACTAGCATCTACTATATGACTACAGTAGGTTGGCATCATTTTTTAAATGTCTTTTTTTTTTTTACGACATTAGGGGGCTTAGAAATTTAGTACTAATTTTAAAATTTTCAAGAAAATTTGCAATATAAATTTTTTACTAACCAGTCCAGTTCTAACGTGATTTTGATTGGCCTGTATGCTAGATACCCCCATAAATGACTTCATCTAAGAAACTATACCCCTCAAAGTATTCAAAACAGCATTTAGGAAGTTAATTAACACATTCGGTGTTTCACAGGAATTAAAGCAAAGTGGAGGTGAAATGTAAAAATGTCACTCTTTTTGTAGATTTTCAATTTTTATCCATTATTCACAAGAACACGGTAGGTGTGATCAGGGAAATGCAACTTAATATTGATTCCCCAGATTCTGCCATTTTCAGAGATATCCCATATGTGGCTCTAGTGCGCTATTTGGCTCAAAAACAGGCCACAGAATAAGAGGAGCACCCACCGGACTCCGGGGTCTCATTTTCATTACTATTTTATTTAGGCGCCATTTCAGGTTTGCAGACACCCTAAGGCGCTAAAACGAAATAAACACCCCTAAAAAGACCCATATTGGAAACTACACTCCTTAAGGAATATATCCAGGGGTACAGTGAGTATATCGACCCCCACAAGTTTTTCACAATTTTTTTTTAGCGTTAGGCTGGGAAAATGAAAATTATTTTTTTCAACAATCTGCAATTTTAGCAGAAAATGTTGAATTTTTACAAGGAATCCTGGAAAAATGCACCCCAAATTTTGTTACACAATTTCTTCCAAGTTCAGCATTACCCTACATGTGGGTGTAAACTGTTTTTTGGCCCACGGCAGGGCATATAAAGGAGGAAGCGTTATTTGGCTTTTGGAATGCAGATTTTGGTGGGTGTCATGTCGCATTTGCAAAGCCCCCAAAGTACCAGAACAAGTGAAACCTACCAGAAGTCGCCCCATTTTGGATTCAACACCCCTCAGGGATCTCATCTAGGGGTGCACTGTGCATTTTGGGCGGACAGGTGTTCCAGTGTTTATTTTTAGTATTGGGCTATGAAAATTTGGGGAAAAATGCAGTTCCGCCATAGTTTTTTGGGCTTCATTTTTACAGCATTCACCATGTGGGATAAATGACAGGATAACTTTACTATGTGGGTCGGTACAATGGCAATGATATAAATTTTATATAGTTTTTTAAGTTTTATTATTTTTTACACAATAGAAATAGGTCTATAAAAAAAATTGCGTTTTTATGTTGTCCTATTCTGACAGCCATAACTTTTTCACTATTCTGTATTTGGAGCCGATTATGGGATTGTTATTTGCGGGATGAGATGACGTTTTTTATTAGAACCATTGTGGAATGCATATGACGCTTTGATCACTTTTTATTAAGGTTTTTGTGAGGCATTTTGAACAAAATACAGCATTCCCGGCAGTGTTTTTTTTATTTTTTACAGCGGTCACTGTGCGGTATAAATGACATGCTAGCTTTACTCAGCAAGTCGATATGATTACAGCAATACCAAATTTGTATTTTTTTATGTTTTACTACTGTTACACAATAAAAACACTTTTATTCAAAAAGGAAAACACGTTTTTGCAATGCCATAATCTGAGAGCCATAACTTTTTTATCTTTCTGTGTACGGAGATGTGGGGCTTGTTTTTTGCGGGATGAGTTGACATTTTTATTGCTATAATTTTTTTGGGGACAAGACTTTTTGATCAGTTTTAAATCCGTTTTCTGGAAGGCAGGATGACGAAAATACTGCAGTATCCATGACAAGTTAGCTTTACTCTATGGGTCTATACGATTAGTTTTCTTTATGATGAAGCACTTGAAAAAAAAAAAAAAAGTATTTATGCAACGCTATATTCTGAGAGCAATAACTTTTTTATTTTTCCGTATAAATAAACGTTTACGGAATTTTTTTGTGGGATGAGCTGACATTTTAATTGGTACAACTTTGGCGTTTATATGAGTTTTTGATTGCTTTTTATTCAATTTTATGTGCTGCGGGATGAACAAAAAAAAAAAAAAAAAATTCGCAAAAAAAAAAAACCCAATTCTTTAAATTTTTTTTTTTTTTAAAAGTGTTCACCATACGGGTTAATTAATTAATTAATTAATTAAAATTTAAATTAATGTGACATATTTATAGGACAGGATATTACGCACACAGTGATACCAAATGTGGGTACTTTATTTTTTTATCTTTTTGTGGGGCGATTGCCGTTTGTAAATGGGAAAAGGGCGGTGTATGTGTTTTTATTTTATTTTTTGTGTTTGTTTCACACTTTTTTTTCCACTTTTCCCCATAAGGGATTTGTAACAGCAATCTTCAGATTGCGGTTACAAGGCAGGCCAGTACACAGGATTGCTTCTGTGTACTGGTCGCCATGGCAACTGTCAGTCACCATGCCTACAATGCATTGTGGGCATGGTGACGTCACAGACGATCCGTGAAGTGGCTTTCACTTCCCGGGGCCGTCCGGTAGGAGATCGCTGGAACAGCCAGGATGCGCTCCCTCCTCCTGCCTGCGACTTAGTTCCGACGATCTTAATTGATAGTCTGAGCTAAGAGGTTAAACACCCGCGGCTGGTACTCACTCCGGCCGTGTGTGATGCAGCATGAGGCCAGTGGTAACATATGATCGCCAGGACGTATGGATAAGCCATTTGCGGGAACGCACTTCCCGCTAGGACATATGCATACGTCCCATGTCGGGAAGGGGTTAAAGCAAAGTGGAGCTGAAATTTCAAATTTTCACTTTTTGTTTCTGCAGATTTTCAGTTTTTATCCATTATTCGCAGGAACACAGTAGATGTCACCAGGGAAATGAAACTTAATATTTATTCCCCAGATTCTGTCGTTTTTAGAGACATCCCATATGTGGCCCTAGTGCACTTTTTGGTTTAACCACAGGCCTCAGAGTAGGAGGAGCACTTGCTGGTATTTGGGGCCTCATTTTCAATACGATTTTATTTAGGTGTCATTTCAAATTTGCGGACAACCTAAGGTGCTAAAACTTAATAAACACCCCTAGAAAGACCCCAAATTAGAAACTACACCCATTAAAGAATATATTCAATTTTTTTTTGCGTTAGGCTGTGAAAATGAAAAAAATGGTTTCCAACAATCTGCAATTTTAGCTGAAAACGTTTAATTACTACAAGGAATCCTGGAAAAAAAAAGAAAGCACCCCAAATTTTGTTACGCAATTTCTTCCAAGTTCGGTAATACCCTGTATTTGGGAGTAAACTGCTGTTTGGGCACATGGCAGGGCGTACAAGGGAGGGTGCGCTATTTGGTTTTTGGAACCCAGATTTTGGTGAGTGCATGGTCACATTTGCAAAGCCCCAGAACAGGTGAAACCTTCCAGAAGTCACTCCATTTTGGATTCAACATCCCTCAGAGATCTCATCTAGGGGTGTATAGTGCATTTTGGACGCACAGGTGTTCCATAGTTTTTTTAGCATTGGGCCATGAAAATAGGGGGACACGCAGTTTCGCCATTGTTTTTTGTGCTTACTTTTTACTGCATTTCGCCATGCGGTATTAATGACATGACAACTTTACTATGCAATCGGTACAATTACAATGATAGAAATTTTATAAAGTTTTTACACAATAGAAATGCATTTATAAAAATATTGCGTTTTTATGTCGTCATAGTCTATTAGCCATAACTTATTTATTTTTCTGTACATGGAGCTGGTTAAGGGCTTGTGTTTTGCAGGATAAGTAGACCTTTTTATTGATACCATTATGGTATCATAAGACGCTTTGAACGCTTTTTATCAAGGTTTCTGTGGGGTGTTTTGAACAAAATACAGCAATCCTGGTAGTGTTTTTATTTAATTTTTTTACAGCGATGAGTATGCGGTATGACATGCTATCTTTATTCAGTAGGTCGATAAACACAATAAAACTTTTACGGAGCTGTATATGGGCTTCTTTTTTGCGACATAAGCTGACATTTTATTGGTATCATTGTTGGGGGAACAAGGCTTTTTGATCGGTTTTAAATCCATTTTTTGGAAGGAACGGTAAACAAAATACTGCAATTGTAGTAGAGTTTTTTTTTTAAACAGCGCTCACCATGCAGTATACGTGACAAGTTAGTTTTACTCCGTGGGTCGATACAATTACGGTGATACCTGATTTATATAGGGTTTTTTTTATTCTGAAGCACTTTAATCAAAAGAAAAGTCTTTATATTGTATAACAATAGTTATGCATTGCTATCTTCTGATAGCCATAACTTTTTTATTTTCTTGTAAGCTCTGAAAGCGCTTTTTTTTCCGGAATGAACTGACACTGGTACCACTTTGGCATTTCTATGCCTTTTTGATCGCTTTTTACTCCAATTTATGTGCTGCGCAATTCTGCTGACTTTTTTTGGGTTTACGGCGTTCACCATGCAGGTTAAATAATATGAGAGATTTATAGCGTAGGTCGTTACGCATGCTGCGATACCAAATATGCATACTTTATTTATTTTCTTTTTCAAATGCAGCTTTATTAACAATCATAGAGTAAACAGTATTACAAATGCAAATGTAAGCTAGTGTCCATACAATATTTGATCATAAGATCATATATGGTAACATATTCACAAAGTCATTACTCGGAGACTTAACACTAATAAAGGGCAAGGGTAAGGAATAGTAAATAGAGAGAAAGGGAAAACAAAAAAAACAAAAAAAAGTGGGGGTGAGGAGGGCAGAAGGGGTATGAAGCAAGGACTAACAAAAAACATCCTACAATAAAGATTACAAGAATGACCAACGATTGCACAAGGCGCTGTCACCCTATAGTGGCGTTTTGCAATTGTGATACAGGATAAAATTTGTAGATCAAAAGAAGAAAATACATAAAGAACAATTAAATCCAAAATAAACAATTTGAACAATCACCCTTAACTTTTCGGACTCAACCCGACCGAACCCCACTGAAAGTGCACCATTATCAGGAGATACTATTTCCAAGGTAGAACCAAATACAGCAAAGTGTGAGCCAGCTCGTGCACGAAATTCACAGTCCGCAGTCGGGGAACGTTAAAAGATGTCCATAGACTTTATTGATCCATTTAAAACTCCAATAATGGAAATATACTCATAAATGGGAAATGCAGCAGCTCAGTTGTAGCACACCTAAATCCAAAGCGACGCGTTTCGGGTCACGTGACCCTTCATTATGGCATACAAACAAGTGTATCTGCTTAGTTTACATAGGTAAAAACTGGATGTGACATAACGGAACATCCATTCCAGACAATGAATAACATACAATGTAACATCCTATATAAATATAAAAATACAAATCTCACAACATACAATAAAAGAATGTATCTATTTAGGCATGCATACCATATATTAATAATAATATTGAATATCCTGCCTCACATTCATACCGCAAGAGAAGCGTGTCTCCAATTGAAAAATCCACCACGCTTCCCTTGCTAGTAATTTTTTCTGTAAATCACCTCCGCACGGGGAGCGTTCAACACGGTCAATACCCACAACCGACAGAGAACTTAAATTACCTTGATGTACATCGGCAAAGTGCCTGGATACTGCTGGACTTCTAAAACATTCGGGCTTAGTGGTCTGAAAAGTGATGTCGTAAACGGGTTTTCAATGGTCCTTTTGTGAAACCCAAACATATGGTACGGAATCTTCAAAAAGCTACCAGGTAAATCAATCCATCAAAAACTTTTTTTTGTTGAGACATAAATTTTCAGTTAAGTGCAATTGCTTTTCCCATTCTGATGGGGTTCCCCTAGGGGCATTATTTTTCCTGAAATGGATGACAGGAATCAGCTCTAAGAATTGAATTCTTCTGTGTGGATTTTTTAAAAGGGTTTTTACCGTATGTGTTCACCCTGGCCCAATGAGGGGAATCCAGTTTAAATTAAAAGTTTTTGGGGTTTGTTCATGCGTAAAGCAAGTTCATATCATATCATTGATTAAGAAAAATTAGCTATGGATTCACTTTTCCCCCCAATCAAATAAAGTCGGGTCGTCAATTAGGGGAAATACCATTTGATGTACTTTGAAAGTGATCTTTTTTAAAAAAGATTTTTTCTTCCCAGTCCGCCATATAGATTTCGCCAAGGATGGCGAAACCTGGCCCCCATGGAACCCCCGGTCAATTTTTTGAAAAAAATTTGAAAAATTAAAACATAAAAAAATTTTGGGAAAAGGAGATTTTCCCAAGCTAAATGAGAAAATTTTGTTTCTCTCTGGGGAAAAAAAAAACCCTATAAACGCCCCAAAAGTCACATAAACAGGGGGGGGCCGGCCGTGAAGGTGCTGGGGTATAAACCCAAACATCACAGGACAACCCAGGCCCCCCCCTCCCGGGCCCAGACCGGGATCCAAAAAAAAACCCCTGCTTATACCTTAAAAAACCCCGGGAAAGCTGGATCCATAGGTTGCAATTGCACATCGCCCCATGCCCCAGCTGCTCATTTAATGAGCAATGCCAGGACGATGTGCCAAAATCCCGGAGGAAATCCCCTTGTGGATTTTAGGAAAAGAAAATGGACGAGGGAAATCACGGGATTTTTTAATTTTAAAATTTTTTCGGGGTTTTCAAACAAAAGGAGGCAAAATCGGGGCCCAGGGGATTGTAAAAGTGTTTAAAACCCGGGTGTGGAAATTCTCTTTGTTTCCACTCCTTACCCAAATTAAATCCCTCCTCCGAATTTATTTTTTTATTTGGGGCGCCGGAGCTCGGAAGTATGACCCTACGCTGGCTGGAATGAAATCTGAAGTTTAATCACCTAAATTAATTAAATTTGAATTTTTTAAAATCCATGATTTTTTTATCACTAATGATTGGTTAATTGGTGGAGCTAAGAGACTAGTTAAAATTTGCATGTACGTTTGAAGCATTGCTGATTAACTTTCCCCAAACGCCCCGTATCATCTGGGGGGGGGGGAAGGCCTTGATTTTCTTGGTTTAAGCACACCGCTTTTGTCTCAAGGAAGCTGTGGGGAGAATTGATAGTTTGAAAAAGATTTAAGCGAAAAAAGAGTTTAACAAACATTTATGGTTAATAGAATTATGTGAAACAGACTTTTGTGATTTTTTCCTTAAATTACCAACTGACGTCCCCCCAAAAAAATTAAAAATTGTTCTAACACTCCCCCTACAGCGGGAATGGTGATTGATTTTTCCCCCCTAATTTGAACAAAAGGGGTAAAGGTCTCTCCTTAGACAGCGGGTAAAGGGTGGAAGGGTTTAAAACCCACGAAAATGTAGGCCTGCTCCAAGGGGCGAAACCAAGCAAACCGCCGGCCCTCCTCGAAGAGCCTATGATGGTAAGGATGACCTTTTGGAAACAAAGCCAGGTGCAACCTCAGAGCATTTCCCCCGGGCAGAGGCATCATAAAAGGTTTAAAATCTCATAACCCCTCATGATTTCGGAGAGTTATGTTGGAAAAAGGTGGCTTTTAAATTGTTCGCTATCTTGTAAGGAATTGGGTTAATTACAAACCTCTGTTGATTAAATGAGTAATTTACCCAGTCCTTATTTTTGTTGATTGTTATCTGGGGGTAAGTGATTAAAAACCCTGCTTTGCCCCTGCCCTGCTTTAAAGTATAGGCCCCCTCCGGGTTCCCTTCTTTTTTTTCACACTCAGACAAAACAACATATGGGGGGAAAAGGGGAAAAGTTTGTGACTTATTGGGCCATCCTTTTTTGCAGTGTGAAGCAGACCCAAAAGGGGGGTTTTCCCTTCTAGTTTCATTGAGGTTGGGGACTCAGGAGTATTTGGTTTTGGTCAAATTTTGGCTCCGGAGATCTCTGACGTGTTTTGCAACACAAAGTCCCCGGGTTGGCCTTTGATCGTCTGGATCTGGAAAGGGGGGAGAACATTGGCATGGATTATTTTAATTTTTTAAACGATTTATAACTATTTTACAGGTTCTTCCCCTGCATCAATGCTATGTGTGAAAACCTCCTAATCGGGGCGGCGGGAGAATACATTTTCTGGAGGGAAAACCAGGGGGCTGTTGGGGTATTCTAACAAAATAGAGTGAAGGGGTAGGATCTGGGGCCAGAGAAGAGTGTTTCTTTGCTAGCTTTCAGAAGTTTGTTTTTCAGATGGCGTTATTTTTTCCCATTTTTTGCTGAATTTGGGATGGTAGGGGGTGTGCAGGCCGGGGTCAGCCCCCTATTATTTCCAAAGTCTCTTTTTACTTCTGCAGTGAAGGCAGGTCCTTGGTAATTTAATCCTCAGGGATCCCAATCTGATACAATTCAGTCAATTATCTTCTAGTGGTTTGACAGTCATGTTGATAATGGGTAGACTTAGGCCACCCCTGTAAAACTTTCCCTCCCCACTAGAAAAAATTTTGTATTTTCCACTTTGGGTAATTCAATGTTTTAAATCTGGATCTGTGGAGGGGTTTTAATGTTTTGCAAAAGTTCCCTTTGGTTTGTCATAAACCTCCGGGTTAAAAATTTGGTATTTAAAAACTTTGGCTAGTTACTTGGTGGGAAATGAAGATTCTGGGGCAAGGAAATTTCTTGTTTTTGAAGAAATCTTTGGGCTGTTCATTGTGGGTAGTTCATGACCAATTTTACTACGCTGGGTATAACCCCTTGGTAAACAAAGTCTTTGTCTTTTCTTAGAACATTTTGGGTGATCTCTGTTCCCAATTCCCCCACTTTTCCTTTCCCCTTTGGGCTTATTAAAATTTTGTTTTGAGATTGCCCAAAACAGGTTAATCCCGGGTTAATGCATTTTCTTTGGTTCTTCTCTTCTTTTTCCTCCTTTATTTTTTCCCTTCTTTTTCCTTTTCCCACATTCTCTTTCTTTCCCTTCTTCCCCCCTTTCCTTCTTTCCCTTTTCTTCCCAATTCTCCTTTTTCCCTTCTCCACATTCCCCTTTTTCCTTTCTCACATTTCCTTTTTCCCCTTCTTCTCACATTTCCTTTTTTCCTTCTTTCACATTTCCCTTTTTTCCTTCTTTCACATTCTCTTCTTTCTTCTTCTCACATTCCTTCTTTCCTTCTTCCCATTATCCTTCTTTTTTTCTCACATTCCCTTTTTTCCCTTTTTCTCACATTCCCCTTCTTTTTCTTCCACTTCCCTTTTCCTTTTTTCCCTTTCCTTTTTCCTTTCTCCATTCTCCCTTTCCTTTTCTCACATTCTCCTTTTCCCTTTTTCTCACATTTCCCCTTCTTTCCTTTTCTCACTTTTTCTCCTTCTTTCCCCCTTTCTTTCCTTTTCTTACAGCCATTTACAGCCACCTGTTTCCTCTCGAATTTTTTGGGAAGAGAGCTGTGGCCTTTTGCACCCAAGTCTGCTCTGTTGCCTTCTATTTTCCAGGTTTTATTTTTTTCCCATGGGGCTTTTTTTGTCTTCAAACGCCCTTGAGGGCAATGGAGAGCAGCACCAAGCTGAATGGCTTTTGATGCCACTAGCTGTTGGAAAAACCTTGCAGGGCCCACTTCGGGCCCAAAGTCTAGGCTGAGTCGGTTATTCATGGTTTCTTTTTGGGCGAGCTTCCCCTTGTTAAGGCCCAGTTCATTTTTCTTGGGCTGCATTTCGAGGTAAAAGATGCACCTTCCGGTTTTTGCAAGGAAACCACAAAAAAGCCTTTGGAATCGTCCTTATATCCGATATGGGACCCATCGTTAAAAAAGAAAAGCGGGGCTCCCCAATTTTGGATGTAAGACATGATATGGGGGGTTTTTTGCCTCCATTTGAAGTCAGTCATAAAAGGGGTTTAAAATCCGGGGCGTCTTGTCTTCTCTGTGGTAGTTCATCCCCTTTCCCCCCGAGAGGGAAGCGAGTGGCTGGGTTAAAAGGTAGTACATTTTTTCAAAGTGACATTTTCAGGCATCAGTAATTTGTATAGGGGAAATGGCGCTTTTACTAAAATGAGGTTCTGCGATGTTTCAAGATCCCTTGTAGATCTGTGAGCCAAAACATTGCCCCGGGATGGCCAAAAATGATGTTTGATTTTTTTCCAAGAAGAACTTGTGCCAATGATAGCCTGAGGCAAGTAGGGCAGTCCGTGCAACAGGATCTAATTTGCAAGAAAGTATCCAAGGGTCTCAACCTCCCCGGTTTGGTTTTCAAGGATTTAAAAGTTGGCCATATCTTCAGAAAAAGAGTTTGAAAGGTTGGGATTGCCAGTTCCCCAGAGCTGGAGTTGTAGGATAAGTTTTTCCGGCTTTGAAAAACTTTTGTCCCTCAAGTGGGGTTCATTGGTTTAAAAAATCTAAGACTTGTTTAAAGACGGAGGAAATTGGGTATCCATTACGACAGTAAGTGGGAGGGCCCTAAAAATCCCTAAAAGTTGTTTTAGATTGTTCGGGGGAAAAAAACTCACAGTTTTTTCCCCCGATCATCGGTAGGGTTTTGGTCCCTGTGAATATGAAATGTCGGGGATAAACTTTCTTAGAACACCATTGGAGCTTGGATTGTGAGATTTGCAGTTGTTTGGGGCCAAATGTTGAAGAAGACTCAAAGGCTTGTTTGAAATTAAAATCAAGTGCAACAAAAAATTTAATACATTCCTGAGGGCTTGAGTAATGGTTGGGTGAGTTCTGTGCCCCCTTTGAAGCATCCCCGTCCAGGGGGGCTGAGTATCACATAAAGTGAAACATAAGGGTTTTGACAAACCCTTTTGTAGTGGGACACGAAGAAGACTTCAGAAACCTAGACTTGAAGTAGGGAGTGAAAGAAACTTAGTGAAAGAAATGAGCTTTGGGGACCTAGGGTTCTCTTTAATCAGTTACAGCAATGACGCTTGGTCCCCGAATCAAACTATTTTTGGAGGTTCACAGGGGTAACTTTTTTCCCGTGAACAGGGAACCCAGGTGTTTTGCAGGAGAAACGCAGTGGATGGTACCATTTTCCAGGGTGTTCTGATTTGGACTCCCAAAATTGTTCTTTTTCATGTTTTTAAAACGATATTGAGGCCCGCGAGGCGGGGTAGACCCTTTTCAAAAGACATTAAGGTGAACTGGGAAGGGTGTGACATCATCGGGGCCTTTGACCAAACTTCGGAGGTATTGTGTCAAAGTTCAGCGGTGTTGCTTGATGGGATAAAACATGGAAGCAAGGAAGGCTTGTAAGGTTCATGTGAAATTGGATATTTTAGTCCAAAAATTCCAGAAAAATTATTTCTGATGTAGGATTCATGTTTGTAGAAGATTAGCTTTAAGCAGATTGTTGGGGAAGTAGGGGAAAAAAATTTTGTTTAGACAGGAGTCCTGTGTCAAAATTTGGGACGGGGAGGTTTTTAAACGGTTGGGGTTGGTGTTTCCTCCACTTCAACGCATGAAATGTAGTCAGGGGAAAGATGACGTCCGGTGGAAATGTCAGAAGTTTTCAGAACCCATCTGGCTGCACCTGTATCTACAAGGGAAAAAAAGTTGGTGGCCTTTAATTTGAAAAAATTTTCGGTCAACACTGGGTTCAGAATGAAACAGTGGTGTTCTTGAAGCATTGATTTTAAAGGAGAATGGTTTGCCCGGAAACCTATGGATGAGGCATAGGAGGGTCTTGAGGTTGGAAAGGTGGGTAAGACGAAACTTGAGGATATGCTTTTGGTACTGAAAGGTTAAAATTGGAAATTTAGGTCCAATGAAGGATTATTTATTTTAGGAAGAGGTCTGCGTTGTTTTGTTGGGGTTTAAACTTGGGGGTTTAATTAAAAACTTGATACTGAGGTTTTAAGTTGTTATCTTTAGGGTTTGCGGTGTTTTTGTCCATTGGTAGCAAGATTCCCTTTTTTTTTTTTCCGAGCTTTGCACGGCACGCCTCATTTAATTCCGGATCGGTTGCGTAAAAAAGCTTTTGATCCGGCCTTGCCCCCCGAAGGGTGATTGGAAAATTTCCCTGAACCATTAGGTTTAAGAGTTTTAGGGTTTAAAGGTCACAGGTAAATTTTTTGTGGGTTTATTTCGTACAGTCTCAGGAAGGGTTGGGATGTAGGGTCCTTGGGAGTCTAGTAGGGCACGTGAAACTTTCTTCAAAATTTTTGGGATGAAACGTCTGTGCCTGCAATGGGGAGAAGTTGACTTCCGGTAAATCTGATATTTTGCCGATAGTTTCAAAAATAAAAATGGGGTTTTCTGGACCCTTTAACAAAAAGCCGTTAAAAAAGATTCTGTGAGCTTTAGTATTCATGTCAAAACCATGGGCCTGGGAAAAAGGGGGACAAACCGGTGATAAAAAATTCTCCCGGATTGTTTGGACTCTGAGTAGAATTGAAGATATTCAGGGATTAACCAAGCGTTCCCTTGGCCAAGAATTTTAAGAGACGGCGAACTCTTCCCAATGAGTAAACTGAGTCCAAAACAGTGTCTTTTCTATAGTAATTTTATAATAGGCCAAAAATAATCCCCGCTTTCTGCTGGCAAATGTATAGATCTTTCCAAGGGAAGAATATGTCTTTGTATTGGTGATGCCCGGTAAAATGCCATAGGGTTTTTCTCAGGGGCTGGATTTTTGGGGCAGTAAAATTATTGATTGTTTTGGGGGTTTTTTAAAAGGGACGTAGATTGGTTTTATCCTGGGGTATTGTGGCTGGCGTGATGGATGGAAGGTAGAAAAACCGGCAGAGAAAAAGAATCCCGTGGCTGAAATCGGGGTGGTGGTGGGGCGCGAAAGGTGGGGGTAATCCATGAAAAGATCTGGTTCTGGTGGGGAGGGGAAGTGGGTGTTTTTGCAACCCCAAAATGAGGTTTTAATCCTGAGGGAAGGGTGAAGTTGTCATGGGGAGTTAGTGGTTTGGTAAGGGGAGCCATGTAGTCTTCAAACATTTGGCCCTAGCCCTGTTAGTACCCCCTATCCATAAAAGGTTTTAATGGAGGGAAAATTTTTCTCAGTAATGCGGGAGTTTTGGAGTGTACACCGTTGGTGGGAACGAAAAGATGCCAAAGAAATTTAAACGGTATGGAAAGGATTGGTACTTGTTCGTTGGGCCACTTTAAGTGTTATGTAAATTTTTTCAGCAGCGAAAAACAATTGTTATGGGATACGTTATTTTATACGGGTCCAACGATAGAAAAGTAATCACGTTTAAAACTCGCAGACGAGTTGTGTCGTGGCAATAGGAAAATACTGGAGCCTTTTTTTTGGGTTGCGAGTGGGTCCGGCATCCTGTGGCTAAAGAACTGTTCTCCTCTATAGGCTTTTTTGGACTTTAGTGATAAAGGGGGGAAAAGGAGGAGGAGGGTTTTGGGCTTAGAAGGGGAGGAAAGGGTGAGTGGTTTTTGGCTGGTGGTGGTGTTTGTTGTGATGTTGCAGGTGTGCTGGCAAAATCGTTATCAACGACGTTGCATATCAATGTTACATTGTGGAACAAGTAATTGCCGGAGGAGAGGTGGGAGTCGGAATTTAGGTGTATCAAAAATGGCCGCTGTTCAATTAACCAGAACTTTGGTTTTTTGGGGGGTTTTTTTTTAGGACTACAAATATAGCCACAGGAAGTGGAAGAGCGGGGTTTGGTTTTGCCTTTGGGGGGTTCGGCACGGGGGGGTGGGAAAGAAAAACCGGGGGGCAGGAGTTGAGGTAAACAAGGTGGATCAGTGTTGTCGTTCCCTCCCACAATTACGCAACTTTCAGCGTTAAAGGAATTTGAACGGCCCGTCCACCCAAATTGAAAGTCGCCATCTTTGGAAAAGGCGGCAGCCCTCTTTTACATATGAATTTCCTCAAATCCTTCTTATTTATACATTAGTTTTCAATGTAAAATTTTGCTTTGCCAAGAATCGTTATTTTCTTTCGTGTTGTCCCCCACTGCTAGCATCTTCGGATTTATGCCGTTACAAGAGCGTAATAAAGCTTTTTTTTTTCAAGTCTCATATATATTTTCTTTTTTTCTCTTCAATAAAAATACTCGACTGCCCTTTTGACTGAGCGTATAATTTTTCATCGCCTACAGCTGGGGGGAGAAAAATTTTCCGCGGGACAAAACCCCCCCTTAACAGTGCTTTAAAAACGAAGCCAAGGTTATACACTCTGCAGAATTTCAGTGTGAAAGATAAAAGTGATGGGAGCTTGAAAAATAAAATTAACCCTGAATGCGTTTTTTTTTTTTCCTAAGTAAAACAGAACAAATTAACACACGTGTTCTACCTAACACTAATCAATGTCTTCTGCTGTCAGCATAATTCAAATATCTTGATTATACAAACTGTATAACAAGAATCAAAAAAGAGATCTTCTGTCTAAACAGGCTTTCAGAACCAAGATCTTCTTTTATAAAAGGCTTATGGTACTCTTTAACCATTTTCTTCAATGTCTGTCTATAAATAAAGGCTTTGGCAATTCGCCAGTTTCTTCAGGGGAAGCAATCGCTGTCTATAACTATATCTTATATAAATGTATTGATATAAAATTATGACACTACCGGGGGCGCTTATCCCCCTTTTTATTTTTTTTTTCCATCAGACCCCCCTCCGACCTCATGAAAAAATGATCCAAAGGAAAAAACACTATCCAGTCCGTAACTTTTCAGAGCAACAAGCAGAGGCATTAATTGTACGTTTAAAGGGATACCATAGAAATGTACCCGGGACCCTGGAGGCACACCTGAACCTTACAGGTCTCCCCAGGGAGGGGACAACCCCAAAAAATTTTCTAGAATGTCCGAAAAAAAAAAGGAAGTCACGGATTTTTTTAAAAATCAGTGAACTTACTGATTTGTGGGGGTTGATCAGGCCCCAAGTGATTCAGGACCCAAAGGGCCTGCGTCGTGGTAAGGTCCCGCCCCCTCCGTGGGCCCCCGGGGTTTGAGAGCACGGAAACCCCTGTCAAGTGATTAAATCAGGTGTGGAAAATTCTCTTTGTTCCCCCTCCTTTTCCAATTAAATGCCTCCCCCGAATTTTATTATTATTATTGCTGCCGGGAGCCGGAGCTCGAGAAATGACCCCACCTTGGGGGGCATAAATCTGAAGTTTAAACACCGTAAATTCATTCCAAAAGAAATTTTTAATCACATGATTTTTAAACACTAATGTTTTGGGTTTAAATTGGTGGTTGCTTAAGAGACAATTTAAAAATTTGCATGTAGTATGAAGCATTAGTGATATACACATTCCCAAAGTTGTACATCGGGGGGAAAAGGGGGAAGGCCCTTTACTTTTTTGGTTTAGCAGAACCGCCTTTTCAAGGAAGCTTTGGAGATATCTGATCGTTCGTAGGATAAAACAGTAAAAGCAGTTTTTCAAAGTATTGATGAGCTTAATAAAAATGTAATGATGAAACAGACTTTTGATATTTTTTCCCTAAATTACCAACTTGACAGGATCTCCGCAAGGTTCGGAAATATCGTCACCGATCATAAAAATTACCTATAATCGTTTCGGGAAAAACCACTCGCTTATCCAAAGGACTGGGCTATTCGCCAACATGCAATTTTGAGGTTTTCCAAACATTACTGGATGAAAATAAGTTTATGAGATTAATTACTTTAAAGAACCACTTTTCTGTTTTTGAAAAAAATCATGAAAGGAATACCATTTGTAACGAGGGACAATCCAACATAAACCACACTGAAGATATCATCCCAGAGTTCAATGAACTTATTGGTGTAGTACAACTGCGACAATTACAAAGTGAGCCCATCTCTGGTAAAAATGAAAATGAAGAAAGGAATTTTGCTATATCAAATACTGACTTTTATCCAGTTAACTCCAGATTGTCTACCATGGACATTTTTCAAGAAAGAATTGAGGAAGATTTAATTTCTTTAAGCAGAGGTCCTAAATAGACATAATAAATCACTTTCTAATTTAACTAATAAAGAACGCAAGGCCTTATTTGAATTGGAACATAACGATAGAGTGATAGTGCGTCAGGCAGACAAGGGGGGGTTGGGGCATCGTAATTTTGGATAGTGATTTATACAAGAGGGAACTCCTAACAATGCTACAGGATGACACCAAATATAAACAACTTACATACGATCCTACAGAATCTAGTAGAAAGGATTTGATATATGTTCTGAATCAAGGTATAGCATGGGGAGCTATCACTAGTAATTTAGCTGAAAAAATTAATATTAATAATCCAGTGATGCCCATCGTCCATGCTCTTCCTAAAATCCACAAGGGTGGATTTCCTCCGGCATTTCGGCACATCGTCTCTGGCATTGGCTCATTAAATGAGCAGCTGGGACGATGGGTCGATGTGCAATTGCAACCTATGGTATCCAGTCTTCCAGGGTTCCTTAGAGATACTAAGCAGCTGATTTTTATGTTGGAATCCATGGTCTGGCCAGCAGGGGGGTCCTGGTTGTCCTGTGATTTTGTGGGTTTATACCCCAGCATCCCTCACGACCAGGCCCTCCCTGTCTTATGTGACTTTTTGGAACATTATAGTGGTTTTTCCAGACAGAAACAAAATTTTCTCATTCTAGCTGTGGAATATCTCCTTTCCCATAATTTTTTTATGTTTGATCGTCTATTTTTTCAACAATTGACCGGGGCTTCCATGGGCGCCAGATTTTCGCCATCTCTGGCAAATATCTATATGGCAGCCTAGGAGGAAAAATTCCTCTTGAATACAGATCACCCTTTTCAGAAGTACATCAAATGGTATTCCCGGTATATTGACGACCTGATCTTTATTTGGGTGGGGGATAGTGAATCCATAGCTAGATTCATTTCTTACATCAATGATAATGATATGCAACTTTGCTTTACGCATGAACATAACCCAACAACTTTGAATTATCTGGATGTTACCGTCATTGGCCATGAGGGTGAACACATACAGGTAAAACCTTTTAAAAAATCCACACAGAAGAATTCAATACTTAGAGCTGATTCCTGTCATCCATCTCATGTGATAAATAATGTACTTATCAGAATTAAACGTAATTGTACTTCAACTGAAGAATTTATGTCACAACAAAAACAAGTTTGTGATGGATTGATTAGACGAGGGAACTCAGAAAGAGTCATAAAAAAAGATGTGGATAGAGTTTCAAAAATTCCTAGGTCCCAATTATTTCAAAAAAGGTTCATAACACTAAGGATTAAAACCAGATCACTTTTGTTACCAACTATAGCAAACAATATCATAGAGTGGTTGATATAGTTAAGTCACATTTGCCTATTCTCTATGTGAATCAATATATTAAAAATCTTTTAAAAAATAACATTAGATTTGTGCCCCGTAAGGACCCTACGATAGGGTCCATGGTGTCACCTAGTATGTATATTTCAACACAACAGAGTAGGATTACTTGGCTAGACACTAAGGTTTTTTTTTTAAATGTGGACACAATATATGTACAGTATGCAATCGTGATGAAAACATCTACTTTCACTTCATATGTGAATGGCAGATCGTTCTCTATTAAAAAATTTATAAACTGTAACACCAAGATGGTAATTTACCTGGTTGCGTGTGAAGACTGTCGCATCCAGTATGTTGGTTGCACTACAGGACCATTAAAGTCCCGTTTACGATGTCACATGTCAGACGCACTAAGACCTGAATGTTTTAGAAGTACAGCAGTATCCAGACACTATGCCGATGTACATCAAGGTAATTTATGATCTCTGTCGGTTGTGGATATTGACCGTGTTGAACGCTCCCCGCTCGGAGGTGATTTACAGAAAAAATTACTAGCAAGGGAAGCATGGTGGATTTTTCAATTGGAGACACGCTTCCCTTGCGGTATGAATGTGTGGCAGGATATTCAATATTATTATTAATATATGGTACGCATACCTAAATAGATACATTCTTTTATTATATGTTGTGAGATTTCTATTTTTATATTTATATAGGATGTTTCATTTTGTGTTATTCATTGTCTGGAATTGATGTTCCGTTATGTCACATCCGGTTTTTACCTATTTAAACTCTTCAGATACACCTGGTTATATGCCATGATGAAGGGTCACGTGATGCGTCGCTTTGGATTTAGGTGTGCTACAACTGAGCTGCTGCATTTCCCGTTTATGAGTATATTTCCATTATTGGAGTTTTAAATGGATCAATAAAGTCTATGGACATCTTTTAACGTTCCCCGACTGCGGACTGTGAATTTCGTGCACGAGCTGGCTCACACTTTGCTGTATTTGGTTCTAAGTACATTCGGGATTGCATCCGGAGCCGTGCTGTGAAGTGCATTTGGAGTGAGGTGAGCTGTTGTTCACTTTTGTTTCTAATTGACTATTTCCAAGGTAGACGCATAGATCCCTTGGTCTGGGCCACCACGCACCAAGAGGCTCAACCAAGATAAACAAAAGACTCTTTAGCCCACTTAACCCTTTAAAGGGGTTTTATCATTTCATTAAATGGTCTTCAGAATAAGGGAACAGTGAAAACAAGCAACTTTGCAATTGGATGTCATTAGCAAAGCTGTCTTGTATTCACAGTATTCCTTATCTTGTGTTTTTGTTTACACTGATATCCAGTGCTGGTCGAATCCCTCCGGATCCCTGCTCCTTGCATTTCACTAGCTGAGAGCTCATTTACATTCTGTACAGCCCCCGGTCGATTTACAGAGCTGTCTGTCACTCAGTTTAAGGGATCGTCACATTTTCACTTTATACAGGCAGAAGAAACAGAATTACACTGAAGGGCTTACACAATCAGGAAATAGCACAATTTGTGTCGATCCCTGCCTGACTCAGAGTTAGGGGCCGTAGCATTTTCTCTCTCCACACCCAGCAGAAACAGACTGCAACAGATTCTACAATGAGAAAACAACAGTTTTGTCCCGGGGCCTAACTCTCCTGCAGAGAAGGGGGATCTGTGCTGTTTGTAGAAAGCTGTAACACATCTCCAGCTAATGACAGGAGAAGAGTTCAGTTGCTCAGTCTAGATTGAATGCAGCCTGTGGTATGTATACAGCTCTTACAAAATAAGACTGCATAGGGAAAGACACAGTGACATGTGGATTCAGGCAGAGAGGGGAGGGGGAAGAGTCTCGGGAGCCAGCATGCACAGTGAAGGGGGGGGATGATGTCACATAGCTGGGAGGGGAAGAAACGCCCCTGCATCTCCAGAGTTGAGAAGCTGAGAGCAGTGTGAATCAGCCGAACTAGGATCCCTGGGATTGGTCAGTCAGTCTGCTGACTCACCCATTACAGCTGATCCATGTCCCAGGGCTCTGCTCTGTGTGAGAGAGTGAGGAGATTGTATTTCTGTGCTGGGTCCTAGTGCCCTGTCCTGCGATCTGGGCTGTCACAGCCTGAAATACTTTATTAACCCCTCCACTGCCTAATCACTTCACTGCCCCTGTGATCTATTTGTGGCAGCTGTCTGATCAGACAGTTTGCCACTTTCAAGTTCCAGCAATTTTCTGCCAGTGATCATCACTGGCTCATACAGTGAAGAAAAACACAAAAAAATTAACCCCTTCATTGCCAAGTCCCTGTTCCCCTCACTCATATTGTTATAGCTGTCTGATCAGTTAAAAAGACAGTTTGTCACTTCTGTTCCCAAATCAGTCACTGCCCATCACTACCCCCAATAAAGCCTGAAAAATATTCTAAAACAAGAAGGTGCTCCTTCAATTCTGAGGCCTGTGGAAGAGTCAAAAAGCGCATATGGGCCACAAGTGGGATATTTCTAAAAACTGCATAATAAGGAGAATCATTATTGAGTTGCGATTTCTTGGTTAAATCTACGGGGTTCTAATGAATAATGAACAAAAATCGGAAATCTGCAAAAAAGTAAAAATTTTGAAATTTCACTTTCACTTTTCATTAATTTCTGCGAAATACCTAAAGGGTTAATAAACTTCCTAAATGCTATTTTGACTATGTTAAGGGGTGTAGCTTATGAAATGGAGTCATTTATGGGTGTTTCTAACATACAAGCCCCTCAAAACCACATCAGAAGTGGCCTGGTTCCAAAAGAAATCTGTTCTGCAAATTTTCTTGAAAATTTTAAAATTTGCTACTAAATTTTAAAGCCCCCAAATGTCTTAAAAATAATAGGATGTTTAAAAAAATCATGCCAACACAAAGTAGACATACGGTAGATGTTCATTATTTACTATTTTGTTTGGTGTGACTATGTGTCTTGCACACAGAAATTTTTAAACTTTGAAAATGGCAAGTTATTCCAAATTTTCACAAAATTTCGATATTTTTCACACCTAAACAAGGATTTTATCGACCAAAATTAATTGCTAAATTAAAGCACAATGTGTTACGAGAAAACAATCTCTGAATCACATGGATACGTAAAAGTGTTGAAAAGTTATTCACAGATAAAGTGGCACATGTCAGATTTGAAAAAAAGGGCTTGGTCCTTAACTCCAAAACAGGCTTAGACCTTAAAGGGTTAAAGGGGAAGTATTGTTCCAGGCTCCTAACAGCTTGGGCATCCATGGAAACATTCATAGCCCTACTTTTAGAATAATTTACTTTAAAGTTACTAAGTGCGCCGAATTAATCTAAAATGGTCATCTGAGCAGGCGAGGTCGGGTAATGTAAAGTAACAGGTAGTCAGCAAATGCAGTACATTTGTATTGCGACCCCTTAATAGATACTCCCTTAATGTCCTCCGTGGCTCTAATGGCTTGCAATAAGTACTCCATAGCTATAACAGAGGATGGGTGAAAGGGGGCCTCCTCGCCTAGTTCCATTCTTAATTATATAGGGTGCAGAAACGGAACCATTTTCCCTAACTTGGGCCGACGGGGCACTATAAAGAGCAAATATTTTCTGCCTCATCAGGGGACCAATTCCGACACCTGACAGAGCGGACTCCAAAAATGTCCAGTCCACCCTGTCAAACGCCTTCTCAGCGTCTAATGATAAAAGCATCAGGGGGACCCGATGTCTCTGCGTATGATGGATAATTGAGAAGGTTTTTAAGGTATTGTCCCTTGCTTCTCTTGAGGGGACAAAACCCACCTGATCCAGGTGAATGAAGTCAGGAAGCATGGCAGTATTTTAGCGTATATTTTTGTATCCATATTAAGTAGGGATATGAGCCTATAACTAGAGCATAGCAACGGATCTTTATCTGGTTTGGGAATCACAGTGATCACTGCCTGTAAAAAAGACAAGGGAAAGAGTTGATTCTGCGAGACAGAATTAAACGAGTCCAATAGAGGACCTGAGAGCTTTTCCCTACTGGTAAACTGGCTATGGCCTGATGCAACTCGGTCTCTGAGAACGGGGATTCCAACCCTTGGAACCTGTCCTGCGGGATATTGTTGGGGGCATATTGTACCACAAAATCCTTTATCAAGGACGGTTCCCCTTGGCGCCGTGGGATGTTATACAGTTTATTACAGAAACTACGAAAACAGTTCAATATATTGGGGGTTAAGTGTGTGATCACCCCTGCACTATTTTTGATGGAAGGGATATACAGGGATGCCCTCCTATCCTTAAGAGCCTGATCCTGCTTGGTTTGTTGCCCCACATATAATAGGAGCCAGCACAAATTTGCTTAACCTAGCAGATTTTTTATCAAGGAGTAGACAGATTTTGTGTCTAGTGGGTAGTAAGTCACAAAGGTCAGCCTCGGCTAGAGAGGACTTATGAGCACTCTCCAATGAGGCAAGCCTGGTCAAGAGAGAGTGGAGCTTAGCAGCTGCCTCTCTCTTGAGCCTAGCACCATGCTTAATAAGAGTCCCACGCGCCATGCATTTTAGAGATTCCCATTTGAGCTGATCATTAGTTGGGTCCTTTTCGTGATCCTTGATGAAGTTTTCAATCGTTTGAGATAAATCCGCGGCACATACCGTGTCATTGAGTTACAGGAACGTTTTTCTGGTCTGATTCGACAGGTAAATCTCACAATGCACTGGAGCGTGGTCCGATAAGATGCTACCAATGTGAGCTCCCTCAACCTGCGGCAAAAGGGCATGCTGAAGAAAAATGTAATATATGCGACTATAGCTCCTATGTGGGTGAAAATAGAAGGAATAATCTCACACAGTGGGATTCAGAAGTCGCCATATGTCACCCAATTGTAACTGGTGTAGGAGTTTACATATTTTGTTCAATTTATTAAAGGAGATAAAGGAGCGTCCTGATGTGGTGTCTACTTCTGGATGCAACGCAAGATTAAAATCTCCGCAGAGTATGATCTTACCCTGAGCAAACATTGTAAGCTCGTCCAACACTGTTGCAAAGAATGACAGTTGGCCACTATTTGGTGCATAGATATTAGCAATAGTGTACACTAAGCCACCAATCTCACATTTGAAAAAAATATAACGGATATATAACTTAAAATATATATATATATATATATATTAAATCCCTTAACATTAAGGGAAGATACTTTAAGCGTCACCATTTTAGAGATTTAAGGTTACTATGTCCCAGGTGCACGAGCGTGAGGCCCGCTCCCCGGCCGAGTCCGAAGTAATCAACAACATTCCAATAACCCACAGTTTGTGAGAAACAAAACAGAAACCAACCTGTAAGTTGGAATATAGGCAAGTGAAAGACGCTAGAAATCGCAGCTCTCTTTGCTGCATTAAACGAGCACATAGTGAATGTTGTCTCCACCTATTGGGGAAAACAGAACCACTCAACACAAACTTTTGAGGGTCTGATGCGGCTACGAGGCAAAAACAGAGAGATCCCGTCAAGATAAGCCGCCGGACCTAAAAGAAAATGGGTTATCAACAAACTAGTCAAACTCTATAATAGAGCCAGTACGAAATTATCAGTATTATTAAATTTAGATGAGCCCACCATTATCTACTACACCAAACATATGGTAGATAGTAGCGTAAAGACCCCTAACGAATCATCGACGATAGAACATTAGAACATAATCTAACTATAAGCAGGAACTTCAGTAAGAATATGAGCCTCTAGTCCCTCAACTAAGGAAACTTTCAGAAGTCTGAAGAAAATCACTGAATAGCATAAGCAAGCCTTCGATTAGTAGCAGAGTTCACTCTTTCCAATCTAGGAACCAGTTTCTGGTTTTTCTAAAGAAGTTGACCTCTGGGAGATTCAAAGGCACGAGACATCCCTGAGCCGCCTGGGCCAGCGGTCTCCTGATTGCCCGAGGCATATGAGGCTAAGGCATCCCAATCCGGCAGGGTAATGGTCGGCAGTTTTAAGGCTGTAATGAAGCTCAGGAGATCAGCTGGTGTTGGGAAGGTGGCCGTTCCCTCCTCTGTCCTCACATGTAGAGCAAAGGTGTAACCCCATTGAAATGAGATCTGTCTCTCTTGTAAAGCAGACAGTAGAGGTCTAGTTGCTGCTCTTAGTCGCAAGGTGCAACGGGATAGATCCGGAAATAGTGCAAGCTTGGAGCCCTCAAACAATGTTTGGCGCGTTTCTCGCTTTTCTCATTATTTCTTCTTTTATTGCATAATAGTATATTCTGCAAATCACATCCCAGGGTTTGGCGCCATCTTGGGCGCAATGCTCTATGGGCTCGGTCTAATTCTATGTGCGCCTTCTCTTCCCTGCCCAAAATCGCATTGAAAATTTTTGTGAGAGACTGAGCAAGATCTTGAGCTTTAACAGACTCAGGTAGGCCTCGCACCCTAACATTGTTCCTGCGGTTCCTATTCTCTAAGTCATCTAAGTGCTCTACTAGTACACGATGTTCCAACTGTTGCCTTTTAAGGGAGTCCTGGAGCTCAGCGACCGCAGTCTGGACAGAACCCTGGAAGGTCTCCAAGCTCTGCACTTTGTTTTGTATAGCCGAAATGTCCTCCTTTACAGTAAGCAGGTCATGTTGCCAAGCACTTTCAAGGTCCTGAGCCAGGACAGCAAGATCAGATTTAGTTGGTAGGAGCGTTAGGAGAGCCTGTAGCTCAGGATGGCCCTGCAGTGCCCGCATAGCTTGGTCTGTAGCAATAGGAGGAGGGTAGGTAACTAGCTCCCTGTTAGCAAGAGGAGCAGAGAGAGGAGCACAAACAGGACCCCCCAGGTGATGAATGGGGGGAGCTAACTCTCAATATCGGCCAGTCCTCCTCTAGTACAGAGGGATCAAGTGCTGCAGCACCTGGCGTGGGCACTGTACCCGTATCACTTAAATGGAGTTCCAAGGGGTCATAAACTGGTTCTGACCTATAGGGCCTGGATGTAGGCAGTGTGGCATGTTAGGGACCCTCAGTCTCTGCTGGGGTGGCAGAGGTACTTTACCCCTGCCCTGAAGAGAAGCAGAAGTGTCCTGTGAGGGGATGCTCGTCCCTGGGCTCATGCGGGTCACCTCCTCCTCGTCCCCTCTCAGTTCCAGCCCCCCCTGTCTGGACCCTGCCATTGTCTGGGATATCCCAGAGTCAGAGGACTGGCGGGCCTCAGGTCCCAAGGAAAGAGCGCTCACTGGTCTCTCCACCGCACGATCCGATCCCTCCATCCTCCCGCAGCCGCTCGGTTCCAGAAGCAGAGATACTGGCTGCACGTGTCCTACCACCTCCTCCTCTGGGTCGCTCCATTCTCCTGCACTGCCGGGCTCCGACTGTGTGAAGCGGCAGTCTTCCTGTCTCCTTAGACGCGCCGATGCTCTGGGTGCGGGCCGCAGCTCTCGGCTGTTCCTGCTCTGCTGCTGAGGAGATGCGTGTGCTCCCGGTGTGACACGCGGACGTCGGCAAGATAGCGTCCGCTCCGGGGAGGAGGGCATGGATTCGCTCGCTGAAGGCAGGTCAGCCAGGGGAGCAAAATAGTTTGAGATGCGGGTTTCTGATGCGGAAGGGGTTCCTGCACCTTTGGGGGTCCTTTTTGTTCGCCTGTGGCTCATATTGCCGCATTAGTGGCTCCAAAATCCGGCGGTCCCTACGGAGCTCTCACTCCCTGCGTCCCTCCTCTGGCATGCCAAGCCATGCCCCTCGCATATTTTATTTTTGATCTTTGTACCAGCGATTGGCGTTTATAAAGGGAAAAAGGCGGTGTATGTGTTTTTATTTTATTTTTTGTGCTTTATTTTTTTTCACTATTTTCTTTTTACTCTTCCCCATAGGGGACTTGTAACCGTGATCTTCAGATCACTGTTTCAATGGAGAATAGTACATAGCAGAACAGCTATGCATGTGTCTCCATGACGACTGTGAATCACCATGCCAGGCCATGCCCACAGGGCAAGGCCAGGCATGGTGACATCACAGGCAGCCTGGAACGCTTTGTAAGGCTTCCAGGTTACCTCTGAAGAAGTCGGCTGCTGCGAATACATTGTGGCAGTGCTGATAGAAGACAGAGGAAGCTCCCTCCCTCCCTGTGTCTTTCCCTTGGCTGCAGCGAACGTGATAGATCGCAGCAGCTAAGGTGTTAATCACCAGTGGCCGAAGCTCCCTCCGACCGCGGGTGATTAACCCCTTAGCTGCCGCATGCTGATGCGGCATGGGACCAGCTGTAATATACAGCTGGTCCCATGCCGTGGTCGTGCGAGCTCCACTTGTGAGCTCACAGGATCTCCATGACGTATCTATACGTGAATTTGCAGGCACCCCTTCCCGACTGTGAGGTATGGTTACATTAAATGTCAGTAAGGGGTTAAGACCAAATTCCCCTACATTACATAGTTACATAGTTAGTAGGTTGAAAGAAGACATGTCCATCGAGTTCAAACAAGGGTGGGGAAAATGTGGGTGAGGGAGAGAGACAAGGACTTAAAGCCCAGGCTCTCCACTGGTTAATGCCCCGAAACCCACAAGGCAAGAACCAACCTGCTCCAGTATAGATCCTATATCTGACCCCAGAGCCGCCACCGGCCAGGATCCAGAATTTTACCTAGCTACGTACGCATTAATATTCTTTAGTTCCAGGTAGGTATCTAAGCCTTTCTTGAAACTCTCTACAGTTCCTGCTGTGACCAGCTCCTCAGGCAGGCTATTCCACAGATTTACAGTTCTTACAGTGAAGAACGTTCTTCTCCTCTGGAGATTGAATCCTTTTTTCTCTAGTCGAAGGGAATGTCCCCTTGTCTTTTGAGGGGCTTCACCTGAAATAATTTTTCCCTATACTTTTTGTAGGGACCATTTATATATTTATATAAATTAATCATGTCCCCCCGAAGCCGTCTTTTCTCAAGACTAAATAAGTTCAATTCTACTATCCTCGCCTCATAACTAAGATGCTCCATTTCCCTCATTGATAAGCCAATCACTCAGTAAACAACCTGTTTTCTTAGTGTTCAAAAGAACTAAAACAATTGTTAAGATCAGCTGTTTTTCTCATACCTCATTAAGTACCTTAAAGGGGTTTTGCCACGATGTAATGTTGACGTGGGATCCTCCAAAATGGGTATTTAATCACTTATCTAAATATATGCGATTACAAAAAGTGAAGCCTGTGAGAGTTACAGCTTTCTTTACATGCCCATAGTTACTTAAAAGTTTGCATTAGACACGACCAGCAGCTGACAGGAGCTGATCTGGCCGTGCTTGCGTGTTTGCACTTCTTATCTGATGACAGGGAATTTGAACGAGCTGGCAAGGGACTGTGGAGAAAGATCTTGTCTTTTGTATAGAGAATCTGCTAGTTGTAATGTGATTATTTGAGTAAACATTGCACAACGCTCCCTGCTTCATGGCTGTGTTCTCACCCCCCTCCCCCTCCTCTCTCACCTGAGAGGAAGCGTGAGGCAGCATGTTTGTTTATTTTCTCTTCTGAGCAGATTAAGGCTATGTTCACACGGCTTAAAATTGGACGTATTTCAGTCCGTAATTACGCGCCGGAGTGCGCAAATTACGGCTGGAATACGTCCAAGTCATTACGGTAATCCACAGTTCTCATAGAGAACTATGGATTACGTCACCTCTCCCTGCTCAGCGAATCCGCCGGGCGGGGTGATAATTGACATGTGAATACGCCGCTGGTAATGCAAGTCTATAGGCCGGCGAGGAGCCAGCCCCCCGCCCCCGCCCACTTGGCGTAATTACGCCCTGCAAATACATACACCGTGTGAACCTAGCCTAAGAGGTAAGAAACTCACTTCTTGGCAAACCCCCTTTAACCCTGACTAATTCGAATCCCTGGTGATCTGCGGCAATTATTAAAGAATGCAAAACAAAGATAATGTACAGGTCACTACCTATGTATTAAAAGTATGTTTATTAAAGGTAATCAATTGTACCATATTATGATTAAACTAACAAGTCGTATCAGAAATTGTAATCAAAGTATGCATGCTGTTAATGTTACCATACCTCTAAACCACCTACATGAAAACCTGTATCTGTGGACCAAAATAAAGAAATTTTGCATCTGAATCAACATGATGTCAGGCGTAATCTTTCAGACATAACGTCTAGCATGTCCTTGCAACATGAATTTGGAAACCGGCACAACGAGGACTGAGTTGCAGATTTATTGCGGCAACACCGCCAATGTGCCTTTGCTGAACATCCATCAATAATCCACCAAGACCAGCTCTTCAAGATGCTACAATCTATGGCCACATGACCCCTTGAAGCTGCAACTATACCTGCACATGTCATGGCACTGTTTTCACAACCAGTGCACCATTTCACTTTGAACTCCTGGCGCATCAGTTTCGGACGGATCGAGCGAAGGTCGCCTCCATTATCAGCTTGCTCTTTGATGAAGCCTTGTCCTGTGGGAGTGGGGGATTCGGTGATGGCTAATCTGCAAGAGATTTTTAGCTCCTTCTGCAAGATTTTTGGAGAACCCGGCCACAATTCCTCTGCCACAACATACCTGCTTTATGTCAAAGCGATTCCAAAGTGGGCCAATACGTCATTCAGTTCTACACTGTGGCCGCTGGGCTAGCCTGGAATAATGAGGCTCTTATAGCGGCCTTCTGGAAAGGCTTTGCTGGACAAATCAAGGACGAGATGGCTGGTTGTGATCTCCCAACTATTCTGGACTACCTTATCGCTCTAGCACTTAGAACTCAGAGAGCTTCGCCAGCACAGAGAGTCTAACCAGCACCACAGTCTTCCTCACCTCGTGCCAGTCCAATAAAGTCCTATATAGCTACCATCAACATGTCCTCAAGACGAACCTATACAGGTTGAGAGTTCGACTAACGGAAGAGGAACGCACCTGCAAGTGCAGTCTGCAGGCCCGCCATTAGGGGGGTACAGCCACTACTGGTGTACCGGGCCCGGACAGTCTGTGAAGCAAGGGGGGGGGGGGGCCCGCCGCCACCGGCAAGTACCGCCCCCTTGCTTCATGTTAATAGTACAGAGAGCCTGTTCTGTGTACCATGATGAGTGCGGCGCCTGCGCCTTTGTATATGTCTAGGGCCCGGCGCTGCTGAGGGGGGGCCCGCGCTGCGGGTCCGGTCACAGCTGATGACATGCATGCACTCCTCCTGCGCGCTGTCACCGGAGCAGCTGGGCCCGCCTCTTTCTCTGCGTCTCAGGAGGGGCCCGCGCGGCTCTGCATGAGGAGGGGCCGCGCTCTGTACTTGCAGCTGCAGCAGCGTCGCTCTGTCACCTCCTTCCTGTTCTTCAGTGTCTCCTCTGATCGGAGTCGGCCCCGCCCCTCTCTCTGCCTGTGGGCGGGGCTCAGTGACTCCTGCTGGCAGAGGGAGGAGTGGCCGACTGCGATCACAGGAGACACTGGAGAACAGGAAGGAGGTGACAGAGCGACGCTGCTGCAGCTGTAAGTACAGAGCGCGGCCCAGCCACACACTCTGAGGTAACGTGGGGCCCCAGTGAAGCCCCCATCTGCCCCAGCGACCCCCCCCCTCTGAGGCTGGTAGGGGTCTGTGTGTGTGTGACATGGGGAGCAGGGACTGTGTGTGTGTGTGACATGGGGAGCAGGGACTGTGTGTGTGTGACATGGGGAGCAGGGACTGTGTGTGTGTGTGACATGGGGAGCAGGGACTGTGTGTGTGTGTGACATGGGGAGCAGGGACTGTGTGTGTGTGTGACATGGGGAGCAGGGACTGTGTGTGTGTGTGACATGGGGAGCAGGGACTGTGTGTGTGTGACATGGGGAGCGGGGTCTGTGTGTGTGTGACATGGGGAGCGGGGTCTGTGTGTGTGTGACATGGGGAGCGGGGACTGTGTGTGTGTGACATGGGGAGCAGGGACTGTGTGTGTGTGACATGGGGAGCAGGGACTGTGTGTGTGTGACATGGGGAGCAGGGACTGTGTGTGTGTGTGACATGGGGAGCAGGGACTGTGTGTGTGTGTGACATGGGGAGCGGGGACTGTGTGTGTGACATGGGGAGCAGGGACTGTGTGTGTGACATGGGGAGCAGGGACTGTGTGTGTGTGTGACATGGGGAGCAGGGACTGTGTGTGTGTGACATGGGGAGCAGGGACTGTGTGTGTGTGACATGGGGAGCAGGGACTGTGTGTGTGTGACATGGGGAGCAGGGACTGTGTGTGTGTGACATGGGGAGCAGGGACTGTGTGTGACACTGGGGGGGCTGTGTGTGTGACACTGGCGGGGCTGTGTGTGAGGCTGTGGGGGGACTGTGTGAGTGGGGGCGGGGCGATGGGGTTGACGTGGGGGGCGGGGCGATGGGGTTGATGTGGGGGCGGGGTGATGAGGTTGGCAGAGGGTGGGGTTGATGTGGGGGCGGGGAGATGGGGTTGGCAGAGGGCAGGGTTGATGTGGGAGGGGGGGGGGGGGCCCAGATGCTTCACCTGTATGGGGCCCTGAAATTTCTGATGGCGGCCCTGGCAGTCTGAACCCGTGCATATACTGTGGCAGAACTGGGCATTTTCTGAAAGAATACGCAGTTTGCCTGAGCTTATTTGAGAGTTCTAAGCGCCTTAGCCTCATGGGAGAGATAAGCCTGGGCAAAGATGTGTCTGCTCCATGTCGGACCATGCCGGTCACCCTCAGTTCTGCATGTGGCCTCAGCCTTCAAGTCCCTGCCATTCCGCAGGAAACTTCATTAATTCATCCCTGGTTTCCAAGTCCCAACTGCCAGTCATCCATCTAGAAAGGCCTCTCCTATTTTCTGCTATCAATGGAGAGGTCTTGAAGGACTCAGATTTGTACCATACCAAACTGCTGACACTACAGGTTGGGAGGTCCAGACAATGAGATTTGGTTCTATGTTCTCCCACACTCCACTGCAGCAGTTCTCCTGTGGTTGAACTGGAAAATGGATGAGGTCATCCATTAAGACCAGCAATGCCCCTAACACTGCCACTAACACCTCCTCGAGTCTTCCCACCTGGTGCAGCCCCAAACAACCTCTCTCCTTGCCGACCACCTCTGGTCTTCCAACTTTGGACAGCCAAGTCCCAGAACTTTCCTGTACCAGGCATGACAGCAAGTCTAAAGAAGGTGTTTTTGTTCCTGATCTCATCTGAGGATCGAATGAAGACGGGGCTTCGTTCATATTGGCGTGCTCACCATGGTTACTGCCAGCGTCTACTCACCTCTCTATGCTTCTGCTACTGATGTCCAGCACGCGTGTACCCCTTTCCTTGGGTGTGTGGCGGCTCAAGATTTAGAGGGTCAGGGCATCATTTGCCTTTCAATGGCTGGCCACTTCCTGCTTGATGAGGAACTTCCTCCCTGTGACCTGTACCAGATTGTTGGTGACCCCTGGTGTTCTCTAGTGGTCCTGACCCGTGTTTTATTGCCTGCTGTTAGTCTTCCTGGTTCTGACCCATAGCTATAAACTTCTGACTATGCTTGCCTGCTGCCTACCCTGACTTCTTTGCCGTAACTTGACTTTGCTTATGTCTGTCCCTGGCGTATCACATTTGGGCACTTTAGCTTCCACAGCGGGTGTGCACTTCAGCGGTAGCAACCTGGGAGTTCCCTGCAGCTAAATCTAGCCTGCCACAAGGCAGGCTCTGGGAAATACCGGGTGGCCTTAGACTTTATTCCCTGGCGTGGTTGGTGTCACCACTCATGATGACCCATAGGATTTCTGCAGCAATTATGAAAATATAACAAGACTTGCTGTATTTTGTTCTAGGTGTCATATCAAGCCCAAAAGGATACAAATGAAAACATCAACTCAACCCGCAAAAAACAAGCCCTTAATCGGCTTGATGTACAAAACAATGAATAAAAGCTATGGCTGCCAGACAGCGACGACAAAAATTTGATTTTTGTACTTGCCGTAAAATCCTTTTCTCGTAGGATTCATTGAGGGGGAGTGTGGGCAGCACATTGGGTATAGGCACTTGCCCTAGGAGACGGACACTAGTCGTACCAAATGCGTTGGGCCCGCCCCGGTAGCCTATATCCCTCCTGCTTACGCCAGTCCGTTCAGTTGGTACAAAAGCCGCGGCCGAGAGGAAGAACAAAAAAGCACACCGATACCATGGAGAAAAAAATGAGGGAGGCACCTGTGTCCCCCAATGAATCGGACGAGAAAAGGATTTTACGGTAAGTACAAAAATCCAATTTTCTCGCCAATGTCACTGGGGGACACAGCACCTTGGGATGTCCATTAGCAGTCCCAGAGGTTGGGAAAACAAAGGAGCAACATTAAAAAATTCATCAGCAGTGATAAGTATTCGCACACTATTGCCTGAAGCACCTTACGGTCGAGGCTTGCGTCAGCCGAGGCCAAGGTATGGATCTGGTAGAACTTAGAAAAAGTATGGACCGAAGCCCAGGTGGCAGCTTTGCACAACTGTAACGCTGAAGCCTGATGCCGAACCGCCCAGGAGGCACCAACTGCGTGTGTGGAGGGAGCAGTAACTTGAAACAGAAGGGGCTCTCCCCTAGACCAATAGGCTTCCGAAATTGTAGACCGGATCCAGCTGGCAATGGTGGCCTTAGAGGTCGCCAGGCCCCTGCGCTAGCCCTCCCGAATGACAAAGAGGGCTTCAGAGCGCCTAAAGGATTCCGTAACAGAGAGGTAGATCCGAACGGCCCTGACCACCTCTAAACAATGAAACTATCGTTCTCGTGGATGAGAGGGCGAGGGGCAAAAGGAGGGCAGAACTATGTCCTCATTGATATGAAACGATGAAACCACCTTAGGAAGAAACCAAGAAACAGGACGCAAAACAACCTTGTCCTTATGCAGAACCAAAAAAGGGGACGCATGATAGAGCCGCCAGTTCAAACACTCGGCGGATGGATGTAATGGCCACCAAGAAGGCCACCTTCCATGAAAGCAAACATAGGGAAACCTCCCGTAGTGGCTCAAAAGGTGAAGACTGCATGGCCTTCAACACAAGTTTTAAATCCCACCTTTCGACAGGTCTACGAACCGGAGGGACGGAATTGGCGACCCCCTGCAAACAGGTTTTAACCTGTGAGCGGAAAGCCAGCTTGCGCTGAAACAAACCTGAGAGATCAGAAATCTGACCTCTCAAGGAGGACAGGCTAAACCTGAGCCCCAGGGCTGACTGCAGAAAAGACAGCACCCTTGAAGTAGAACATACCAAGGGGTGAAATTTCCGGGCCTCAGATCAGGCGAAAAAAGTCCTCCAGGTACGGTAATATATCCGGGCGGACTGAAGCTTGCGTGCCCGAATCATGGTCTGGATAACAGAATCCGACAAACCCCGAGATTTTAGTATTGCGGTTTCAACAGCCAAGCCGTCAAATGCAGCTGTGGTAAAGTGGGGTGGAACAGGGGACCCTGCGAAAGAAGGTCTGGACGCAACGGAAGGGGCCAAGGAGCGTCTGCCAGCAAGGCGACGAGATCCGCGTACCAGGACCTGCATAGCCAGTCTGGGGCGACGAGAATAGCGGGTACCCTCTCGGACTTGAGGTGCTTGAGCACTCGAGGGAGAAGAGGCCAAGGTAGAAACAGGTAGATCAGTGTGAACTGACTCCAAGTTAGGACCAGTGCATCTACCGCTAGGGCCAGAGGAACCCTGGCCACATAACTCGGGAGTTGGTGATTGAGGCGAGATGCAAACAGATCGACGTCTGGCATCCCCCACTTCCGGCAAAGGAGGTGAAAAACCTCCGGTAGAAGCGCCCACTCTCCAGGGTCAATCGTCATTCGAATGAGGTGATCGGCCAACCAGTTCTCTACCACTGGGATGAAAACTGCAGACAAAGCCGGCACTGATCACTTTGCCCAGCAAAAAAATCCTCAGGGTGCCACCCTGATGATTTAAATAGGCCACGCCGTGGTATTGTCGGACTGGATCCGAACTGGGTGCCCCCGAATGAGAGGGGCCCAATGCGAGAGTGCCAGGAAAATGGCCCGGAGCTCCAGAACATTGATCTGAAGACCGGATTTGCTGAGAGACCAGCGACCCCGAGTTGTCCGGGAGCCAAAGACGGCATCCCAACCCGACGCACTGGCGTCCATGGTGAAGACCAGCCACTGTGGGGACAGAAACGACTTCCCCTGATGCAACGCAGGGGAGATTAGCCACCAGCCCAGGTCGGCTCGCACCCGGGGTGGCAGACGAACCGTTGTGTCCAAGGTCATTGGAGACCCGTCCCACCGGGACAGGATAGCCCGCTGCGGAGAGCGAGAGTGAAACTGCGCAAAGGCTACAGCCTCGAAGGCAGCCACCATCCAGCCGGGAACCCGCATGCAAGTGCGAAGGATATATGGGGTGCGATCTAAAAGCAGAGATATGTTTGACCGTAACTGCTGGATCGTCCCCTGTGGGAGAAACACTCTGGCCACCTGAGTGTTGAGAATCATCCCCAGAAACTCCATCCTTTGCGATGGGATCAGACAGGACTATCCACCCAATCCACCCGAAGCGCACCAAGGCGTCTAAGGTGATCCTGATGCTGTCCAGACAGGCGCAACGCCCAGGAGGACGTCCAGATACAGGATAACAGTCATGCCCCTGATGCGAAGAATCGGCATCAGGGGCGCTAGGACCTTTGTGAAGACCCTTGGTGCAGTCGCGAGGCCGAACGGCAGAGACTTTAAGTGAAAATGAAGCGCAAGAACTGCTGGTGGGCCTGGGAAATAGGGACGTGCAGATAAGCGTCCTTGATATCTATGGTGGCCAAAAACCCGTTCTGCTCCAGAGAGGCTACCACTGACCGGAGCGACTCCATGTGGAAACCGTCTATTAAAACCTGCTAGGCTGCAGTCAGTAATTTGCCATCAGTACAACCATCCAGCAATTAACCCAACCACGGTTAATTGCTGGATGGTTGTACTGATGGCAAATTACTGACTGCAGCCTAGCAGGTTTTAATAGACGAGCGCCGGGGACCGAACTTTTTCTTCCACTGTCAACGCCCGCTGCCGCAATTCTTGCTGCTTCGGAGAGGAGACCCTCTCTGTTCCAGCATGGGTTTATGAAGGATCGGTCCTGTCAGACTAATCTCATCAGCTTCTATGAGGAAGACAGTGCTAGACTGGAACGGGGAGAGGCACTGGATGTCATATCTAGATTTTTCTAAAGCATTTGATACGGTGCCACATAAAAGGTTGGTAAATAAAAAGGAGAATGCTGGACTGGGGGAAAATGTGTGCAAGTGGGTAAGCAACTGGCTCACTGATAGAAAACAAAGGGTAGTAATTAACGGTACATACTCAGACTGGATCGCTGTTACTAGTGGGGTACCACAAGGGTCAGTATTGGGCCCTATCCTCTTTAACATTTTCATTAATGATCTTACACAGGGATTACACATTAGAACATCGATCTTTGCAGACGATACTAAGCTCTGTAATGTAATCAACACAATAGAGGACAATGTGTTATTACAAAGGGATCTGGATAAGTTGGAGGCCTGGGCAGGGAAATGGCAGATGAGGTTTAATACAGATAAATGCAAGGTTATGCACATGGGGAGGAAAAATCCATTACTGGACTACATGTTAAATGGAAAAATGCTGGGTAAAAGTGACATGGAGAAGGACTTGGGAATCCTGGTGGACAGTAAACTTAGTTGTAGCAGCCAGTGTCAGACAGCAGCTGCCAAGGCAAATAGGATCATGGGGTGCATTAAAAGGGGCATAGAGGCACATGATGAGAACATCATTCTCCAATTATACAAGTCACTGGTTAGACCACACATGGAATATTGTGTACACTTTTGGGCACCAGTGCACAGGAAAGACATTGTAGAGCTTGAACAGGTACAAAGGCGGGCAACAAAAATAATAAAAGGACTGGGTGGACTACAATACCCAGAAAGATTAGCAAGAAGGCTTCGGGGGGACATAATAAATATGTTTAAATACATCAAAGGTTAATATAGTGATCTCTCTCATGATTTATTTATACCCAGGGCTGTATCTAGAACAAGGGGGCATCCTCTACGTCTTGAGGAAAGAAAGTTTCTACATAAACATAGAAAGGGATTCTTTACTGTAAGAGCAGTGAGACTGTGGAATTCTCTGCCAGAGGGACTTGTCATGGTTAATTCAATAACAGAGTTCAAAAAGGGTTTGGATGCATTTCTGGAGCGTAATAATATAACAAGTTATAGTGTCTAGGATTCTGGAGAGGGGTCATTGATCCAGGGATTTTTCCGATTGCCAGATTAAAGTCGGGAAGGAATTTTTCCTTAAAATGAGGACAATTGGCTTCTACCTCATTGTTTTTTTTTGCCTTCCTCTCGATCAACACCTTAGCACAACAGGCTGAATTGGATGGACGTCTTGTCTTTTTTCGGACTTACAAACTATGAAACCCAGTATGTCCTGTATGTGCTTATGAGAGTTGTGCCTCTAGGATAGTTGCACAACTCTATCAGGTGAGCCTGCACCTTACTGCTATACTACAATAACCTTATTGTAAATAGACATACTTCACCATAGGAGGACCCACTGTTTTTTTCTTTTTCCTGCATCCATGTGGAAACCAGGAACTTGCACAAACCGGTTGAGCTCCTTGAGATCAAACACCGGCCTCACCGAGCCGCCCTTCTTGGGGACCATAAAAAAGATTTGAATAGAAACCTAGAAACGCTCGGACTTGGGGATGGGCACAGTCACCCCCTGAAGGAGGAGGGTGCGGATTGCCAGAAAAAAGGCTGACGCCCGGGCAGGAGAGGCGGGCGGGGAAGAAAGAAAAAACCTGCAATGACGCCCTCGTGAACCCAGGCGTTCCAGATTTCCTGGAACTGCAGGATATGGCCCCCCACCCGAAACAAATTTTTGAGTGCGGGCAGACCCTCAGACCAAGAGCGACTTGGCGTGAGGACCCTTGGGCATTCTGCAAGACCGCCAGGACGAAGCTGGTCTGGCTGAGGAGCGCTTTGCCCCCGAGGAGCGGGGAATTTTCCCTGCGGCCAGCCTGAACGAAAAGCTCTGAAAGGGCTGAAAATGGGCGTGTTTCTTAAGCGAATGACGCTGCGCCGGCCGGGTCTGAGGCAGGAGCGTACTAGGACCCCCTGTGGCTTCTGAAATTAACTCGTCCAAATGCTTCCCAAAAGAACTTACCACCAGAAAACGGAAGCGCCACTAATAACTTCCTGGGGGCTGCATCCGCAGACCAAGACTTTAACCAAAGGGAACGGTGCACGGCCACCACATTGGCCGATGTTTTAGCCACTAAACGGGCTGACTCAAGCGAAGTGTCACACAGGAACTTCGACGTGCCAAAAAAGCGGGGGATGCAAACCCCTAACAACTCCTTGTGGAAGTCCAGTAAAGCCCCGCTGCAGCTGTTTAGCCCAGACCATGCAACCTTGCTGACCCATGAAGACGAAACAGGTCGCGGGTTGCCCTAGCTGCCTAAAGGGGACTTAAAAAAATCCGTCAGACCCCGGGCGTCCCGTCACTAAGGACTGCCGCGTCCGAGACAAGAATTGCCGTAGATTTCGAGAGGCGGGTGACTGGGGAGTCCACAGATGGGACCCCCGACCACGTTGTCACGGATTCCTCCGGAAAAGGAAAAAGGGGGCTTAAAGCCCCCTGGTAAAAAAAACCCCTGTCGGGATGTTTCCACTCCCTGGAAAATCAATTCCTAAAAACTCCGGGTGTGTGGGGAACCCCAAAAACGCTGGGGAGACATCCACCCTTTAAAACATGGAGGAGTCTCTGACAGCCGGATGGGGCTTGGCCCCGCTCTTCCGTTCCATCCTTTCTGTCTGGCTCGAGAGAGTCCCCATTGAGAAGCCCATATCCCGGCATGGACATTTTTTCCCCGCCCCTGTCGTCGGAGAAGCTCGGGGTGATGGCGGGGAAAAGGAGCTCTAACCCTTTACGCAAACTGTCTATGGGCTTTTCCCCGGCCCGCTGGCCCCTGGGAGTGCAGGGGGCAGCGGGGGCAGCGAGGGCTGCGTCTATGGCCCAAACCATAACTGGGACAGTGGGGACAGGCCCCCACCTATTTGAAAGCCTTAGCCCTTTCGGGGCCAGACTCCTGCGGTAGGGTGGGGGGCCCTCGGCGGTCGGCTGGGAGCAGGAAAAAGGACTCAAAAGGCATGGACTCCCACAAGAAATTTTTTGTAAAACGGGGGAACGCGAAGAAAGCCCACCATGTTTTGGGATGCGGGGGATTTTAACCCCTGTCCTTAGAAAGGGACGGGTTGCAAAGCGTGGGGGCGGGATAGAGGGCCCCCCAAGCAGGCCAACTTACCCCCCCCAAGGGCTGTTTCCCCCCTCGGTAGCCAGGAAAGCCAAGCAGCAGGTCGCCGAATGCCGGAAAAACTGGTTTAGGCTCCGCCCCCACATAAAGCCCAGGCTGTGGGGGTCCTGCCCCCCTCCGGAGGGGGCCCCGGGCCCATTTGGGGGCCACACCCCGGGGCAGTACAGGCCCGGAAAGGCCGGGCCTGTTGATCCCGGCCTCGGAAAGGGGCGGCCTAAATTTTAATGCGGCCCTGGGGAAAGCTGCAAAAAGCGGGTGAGTGGTGCCCGCAGCCCCCTGTGGAGACCTCCTCTGCCCCCCCTTTGTTAGGAATAAGCCCCAAAGGTGCGGTACCGCAGCGAAAAACCCGCCCGGTATGCAAGGCGCCCGAACCACCCGCAGGTAATGGGGAGGGGGGGGAGAACAGGGGGGGGCGGGCGGAGGGGCCCCCCGGGAAACCTCCCCCTGTGCCCCCAAATGCCCGTGCTGGCTCACGGGGCCCCCTACTGCCCTGCACTGAGCGGCTGAGCCAGGCCAGGCCTTATGCCCCACTGGGTGCCAGGCCAGGCCTTATGCCCCACTGGGTGCCAGGGAACTGCCTTGTGCCAGCGTGCGGGTGCTGCACCCGGGCAAAAGCCCGCCGGTTGCACCCCCTCTGTGTAGCGCCCCCTCGGGCCCCGGGGAATGAACCCGTGGGGAGCCACAGAAAACCGAATTCCTTTTGGCCCGCCATCTTAAAAAAAAAAACCGAAAACCCCCAACCACCCCCCAAAGGAGGAATCGGGGTTTCTTACTCTCTGACGTCTTCAGTGCCGCTTAAAACCCCTTCGGTACCAGCACCCGAGGTGAGGGAACCGGGGAATCCATAAAGGCTGCAGGGGCGGCAGGGGGGGAGGGGTGAGCGGGGAAAAAAAAGCAGACCAGCCAGTAAAAAAATGATGGGGTTCCCCACCCCTCAGGGGGAACAAATCGGGTCTTTTCGCGCGAATGCCCCCCCGATAGGTGAGAGCCAGAGGCTATATCACCTTTCCCAAAGGAGAGCCGGGGGGCTCAATCACCTTCCCGAAAAAGGAAAGAAAAAAAAAAAAACTCCACAAGCTGCGAGTAGGTCTGCCCCCCTTC